>CM076570.1:392104776-392316819 GCA_034641835.2 Pinus albicaulis
GTGTGATATTTATGGCCACTATTCTCGCCTTTGTCCATGTATCAACAACTTTCACGACACCCTTGAGGTTTTTCGCCAAATAGAGGCTGCCTGTAGTGGATCTTGTACTCCTCTACTTGGGATTTTTTCTTCAACAGAACCAGAGGACACTTCTTCACTGATTGTCATACCTCCCCCCGCTGTCAAGATGATGGAACCTTTGACCACTATCCTCTATTTTTCATCATCCATGAGATCCATGGTGGAAAACCCCTCCAGGGCATCCCCTTGTATTTCGACTGAACCTCCTTCAGCGATCCCTCTGGGCTCAACATCGGTATATGTTTCATCTTATAGCTCTTCTTCTACCCTCAGTAGCAATGTGTATGTGAACCATATCTATCATGACGATGCATCAGGTAGCCCCATTGTGTCATGTGGTATTTCTTCTTCCAGTTCCCCCATCTTTCATTTTGATGAAGACATTATGGAAGCCATAACCACCCATGAATTTTCATATGATAATATGCACCATCGTGTGTACTTCCTTCCGCAGCATTCCCATGACCAGTATGTTGTGGAGTCTAAAGACTTAATATCCGATGAGGTCAATTGGTTTAGAAATCCCATTCTGACACCCGATGCTTTCGAAGAAGGAAATATGGCCAATATCTCTCCTACCATTAAAATTAACATTTTTGATAAACCAGGGGTAGAAGAAAACATTAAATTGGGGGCACATTGCACCCTAGAAGAAATGGAGGCTTACACTAAGTTATTCAAGTAATTTCATGATGTTTTCGCCTGGTCCTATTCCGAGATACCCTAACTCGATCTCGCCATTTCTGAACACCATATCAATACATGAACCCATGCCAATCCTGTCCATCAAAATTTGATACCCATTAATCCTTCCACACGAGAGGATATCAAAGTTGAAATCGATAAGCTCAACTAGGCTAGTTTCATCTATCCCATTGAATACACCACTTGGGTTTCCATCTTGGTTCCCATTCTAAAGAAACAAGGCACCATCTGTGTCTATGCTGACTTTCGTGACTTGAACAAAGCTTGTCCCAAAGAAAACTTCTGCACATTATTTATTGAGGATATCGTTGATGAGTTTGTAATGCATGAGGTTCTATCCTTTATTGATGGTTTCTCCAAGTACAACTAGATCATTATCCATCGTGTTGATCAGTTAAAAAATGGATTCATTAGTCCATGGAGAACTTTTACTTATAGGTTCATGTCGTTCGGTCTAAGGAATGTCAAAACAACCTTCCACTAGAACATGTAATATTGTTTCCATTATTTGGCTCATATTATCCTCACCTACCTTGACAGCCTTACTGTTCATTCTAGGTATCGGGTACAACACAATCATGATTTTCATACCGTCTTTCTCCGATATCGCAAGTATAATATATGGCTCAACCCATTAAAGTGTGTATTTTGCATTCCCATCGGTTATCTCTTGGGCTTCATTGTGTCCAAAGATTGTCTAACTCTTGATCCCCTCAAAATTCAAGCCACCCTTGAGCTTCCCATTCCACATTCCTTGCGCTAGTTTCAAAGCCTCCAAGGCAAAGCTAACCTCCTTTGTCAGTTTTTCCCTGACTATGCCACTACTATGCATGTGTTTTCTAAGTCTCCTTTGATCTAAAATTCCATTTGTTTGGGGTGACTATGAATAAAAATATTTTTATGCCCTCAAACATGCTCTCAATTCCTCTCCCTTGATTAGTCCTCCTAACTTTGAGAGGGTTTTCATCTTGTACATCTCATCTTCCACCCATTCAGCCGATGGGGTCCTAATCCAGGAAGTTGACACCAGAAAAGAGCATGTTATCTATTATGTAAATAAGAACCTTGTGGGTCCCCATGTGTCCCACTCACATGAAGATAATTTGGCACTGGTCTTTGTGTTCTCAGTCAAAAAACATTGTCATTATATCCTTATGCATTCCACCAAGGTCATGACCAATTCCAACCTTATGGCTTTCCTATTGAGTCGACAAATCATCAATGGGAAGTATGCTCGTTGGATCATTATCCTTCAGGAGTTAAATCTCAAATTCATCACACCTAAGAGTAAAAAAGGCTTATCCCTTGTTGAACTCATTTCGAAATGTCCTAATGGTATGAAAGATATGTCAGTTAATGATGATCTACCCGATGAACACTTGTTCGCCATTACTTTGGATTACACCTGGTATGGTGACATCATTACCTACCTGCGAACCCAAAATTTCACTTCCCATCTTGATGGTGATGCTAGATGACGTATTCGACACCAAGATCCCGACTATATTCTCATTGGTGATGATATCTATCGTCGCAGTGTTGATTCTTTCCTTTGATGTTGTCTCACACACTCTAAAGCTGAGCAAGTCCTTGATGCCTTCCATAGCGGTGCTTTTGGTGGCCACCTCTCAGGTTTGGCTACTGCCTAGAAATTCATGCACATTGGGTATTTCTGGGCTTCAATATTTGGTGATTGCATTGAAAAAATCTAACACTGTTCCAATTTCCAATTATTCGCCCCAAAGGCGTGAACTCCTCTTGCTCCCCTCATCCTGTCATATTAGTAGGTCCCTTCTAAAAGTGGGCCATTGACTTTATGGAGTGTTGACCTCCATCTACTAGTAACCACAAGTATATCATTATGGTGGTCGACTATTTCACCAAATGGGCTGAGGCCATGCGAACATTTAATTACACAAAAGCTACCACAACTCTTGTTTTCTTTAACCATGTTATTTCTCGATTCGGGGTTCTGAAACAATTTGTCTCTAACCATGGCCTAAATTTTGAAGATAATATATGATGTGAGATATCCTCTTTGTAGGGCTTTGAGCACCAATATTCATCGTCCTATTACCTTCAAGGTAATTTTCAAGTTGAAGTGGTCAATAAAATCCTTAAAACTATGCTTCAACAAATGGTGAACAAGCACAAAAGCAACAGGCACCTTATGCTCTTCCCTGCTTTGTGGACCTATAGAGCTTCTGTTAAAACTACCACTGAGTTTACTCCTTTCCACCTTGTTTTTGTTGAGGAGGCAGCCTTATAGATCAAGTGTGAAATCCCCTCCCTTAACCTAATCATTAAACTTCTCCCTGACACCCAAGATTTAGAACAAAGACTTATCATGCTTGAGCGTGCTTCAAAATACTATCGCGTTGCCTTGAAAACCATTGAAGCAACTAAGAAGCATACCAAAGATCAATATGACCAAAAATTCCACCCTCGTACATTTCACGAGGGTCATCTTGTTCTAGTGTATGACCAGGCTCATGATGTCCTTGGTCATGGGAATTTTGACTCATTATGGCTAGGACCTTACATAATTAGTAAGGACTTGGGTAAGGGGTCATACCTTCTAGAGGATTTCGAAGGCTAACTCATTCCTAACCCTTGAAATACACTCTAACTTAAGATATTTTACGCATATCATCTCCCATCGAGATGTGTGTTTTATTTATGTCATGCATTTAGGTAGCTTGCATGGTTCATCATCTCATTTTTTGTCTTGTGGTGCCTTTTATATGGATCCGTCATCCACACCATATATCGGCTATGTCGATGGTGCAAGTCACTTCTCCCGAAATCTAACCACGATGGCCTAGGCCATTTTTACCCCCACGCATTTGTTAGTCCTCTCCAACGCATATGCATTGGATCTCCCACCAATAATCAGGTCGAATATGATGCAGTGTAGGTTTTTTAGTTGAATCCCTTGACCATCGCATCCTTCATATTCATGTTCATTTAGATTCCTTACTACTTGTCATCCAATTGAATGGTGTCTATTGTGTGAATAATCATGTCCCTTTTAGAAGATATTTACGAGTGAAGTTCTTAGTGCGTGAATTTGAAACCATTACATTCAATCATGTACCTAGAGCCCATAATCACTATGTAGATATCATTGCAAACAATATTCTAGATTGGAACTTATCACATGTATCTAACATAAGACAATAATCATTAAAAAATGGTGAACCATATACTCTTCATATATAAAAATATGCGTATCCATAATATGTGTCCACAAAATCATAAATTTTTCGGATTCCTCTACTCTAATACATCTGACATGCCCATAGCATGTTAAAAAAATCAAAACTGGAGGTACCACATGCCCCTACATCGAATCACTATCTGGAGGGTCCTGAGAAAATGGTTCGGCTCCTGTAGCCTATGGATCTTGCGTAGCCTGACTGACCATCTCCATACAACCCATGATCCCTCACCACTCAGAGGGTAGTCTAATGCATCCCTCAACATATCGGTCCTCAAGATCGTTCCATCCATGCTCACATACATCATTCATCATCGGCTCACACTTGCGGTGGATATCCTCCAAGAGGGCCTCATAGTCAGGTCTCTGGTAATCTCTCGCTTTACTAGACTCTACAGCCCATCCGATGCGGGTCGACCCATATACCTTGACGGCTTCACCAGTGCTATATCTGCATACCAAAAGTAACGAATCAGTACCACATGTATATTCTAAAAAATTTAAATGCATCATAATATATAGCAGATTCACTTACCATCTTGTCCCCATGCTCAACCAGGCAGAAGTGGCAAGTCAGGGTCACCCTAAAATTTCATACCATTGTATGGATAGTCATCTATATACAGCAGCATCTGGTCCCAATGTTTGAAGAGCTCAAGTTGGAACATTCATCTAACTCCCTGTCTCCTCTCTGTAGTATTTTCCCCCAGTGGTGCATCCTAGGCTATTGTGGGTCCCCATCCTGGATCTACACATGAGGTCGAAGTGTCAGGAGCTTCTCGAAGAAGAAGGAGCACAACACTGTAACAAAAGCATAGTAATGGTTCACTTTTATCTTGCATAGAGAAAATTGTCATTTCATCGATGACAGTATCATCTAGGCCCACCCATGGTATGTCCCACTTACTACACTCTCAACTAACATCATATGCCCTCTGGTGATGTGGTGGAACACTTGGTTGCATAGGATTCAAAGTACTACTGTGGAGACAACTCGTGTCTCTAGTGTCACTAGATCACCGATCCATATGGTCGTGCCCTTAGCATGAGAGTCTAGTCTATAGTGTCGTTCCATGAACTCTAATATGTTCTGCCCTCGCAGTAACACTGGATGTATATCTCCCACCGCCCCTAGTGGTGGCAGTCTAACGAAGAAGTAAATGTCCTGTATGGTCAAATCAATGTGGTGCCCCTGCAATAGAAAGGCCTCCTGGTATGGATCCCAGTAGTTGAATATCCTAGACAAAAAGGGCTCCCCTGCCCTCATTAGTGGGTTATGAATAAGCTTGAGAACGTTTTACCTTGCTAGTGTGCCTCAGACAACATGATCCCCCCAGATCTCGGAACAAAGTGCATCCAATTATATCTCTCTCAAGTTGATCTTCTACTATGCAATACCTGCACAAACCCAACATTTTTGTCAGCTCAGAGGAAGAAAAACTGCACCAAAATCATCAAGCCTGAGTTCCCAGCCAAAAAACAGGACAAACTTAGCCTTTCTGCCAACTCGCAGTTTTTTAGCCCTGTACCTGCGAGCTCACAATTTTCCCCTCTGAAAAATGTAATCCAACTTGCAAAACAAGGCCCACGAAGTGCGATGTGACCATGAATATGGGTAGAGTGTCATTCCTGGGCTTTGGGCACCTAATTTGAAAAATTGATCCACTAAAAATGAAGAGTAAGGTTAGGCCACCTACCTCCAACTGACAGATCTCAATTCCAACGGGAAGTTTGTCCACTACAATCACCGCAAGATTTAGTACCTTCTCCTCCTCTCCAAGTTCACCACAACTTCACTATAAAATGAGCCAAATTGGATGGAAATCGCCCTATTAAAAGAAAAAAACTACTTTTTCTTTCGTCCATTGTGACCAAACCGTCGATTGGTTTGATGAACCGCCGACACCGTTCTAAAGCTCCCACCAAGCTCTAAAATGGGTATCCTCTTATTTTTGGTGAATTGACAGTTAACCTGGAAAGCATTTTTCCAAGAAGGGTCACTTTACCGCCTCTCAAAATTAGACTTCTTCACTTGCATGGCTTGTACATGCGGCACCACTTTGCCTCCATACTCGTCAACGTGTGTCTCAATTTTCTTCATGAATAACCATCTTTTTCTCATGCTTTTAGGGTCCCTACGGGGCCTATTCTATGTGGCAGCCTCATTGAGTCGCCCTTAATCAGAGCATTTGATTTGAGTCACCATTGCATTCATGGAGTCTGTCCCGAGTCCCTTTGCCTCCTATTAAAATATTCCATCCATTTGCAGCTTGTTCCTCTCTTGTTTCGCCTATTTTTCCCTCCATTCATATTGTCCCCCATCCCCTCTGGAGTCGATTCAATATTTTCCAGGTCACCCATGCTTTTTATGCAATGACAAGGGAATTCATTCGTCCGCTACTCAGTATCCCCTTTTCCATAATCACCCTGGTGTTGATCCATCTATGATCCCTCATGTCTTAGTTGAGGATTCCTCATTGCCTCACCTATGGCGGACCTCCTTCATTCGACATCAACACATTAATTCCAGACGACAGGTCTAGAGGGAAATGTACCTTAGTTCCAACATCCATTCTTGTTCACTGCCTCGGATCAGGAAAAGGACTCCTCATTGTCCTTTGACTTAATTTTTTCTCATCTAATCAGCCTCAACATGATCAAGATTCACATACTTTATGGTTCGCTGATCCATTAGATTGTATCAGTTATTCTCGGGTGTGTGTGAGATGTTTCAATCCTCATGAGGGGGTGGCCCTTCATGTAGCCTGATACATGCTATAATGACCTCATATTATGCTACACCGTTAGATGGAGCTTCACATATTTTATGGGTTTGGTTCTAGTGTTTGCAGTGCCTATAGCATGCATGTATCACTCAGATGATTTGTTAATATTTTTAGATCCCTTTCATGTTTATTAGGGCTTATTTGATTGTTATCATGTCTCATGTACTCACATATTATTATATTCAGTCATGGTTGTTGTCCCAGGTGCAGTATGTATGTGGGATAAATTATATTTTTGTCTAGCCCATTTTTATGCTAGAATGTCATGTAGCATTTATCATGTACTTTATAGCTCTGTCTAACTTTGTTGGGTGCAACATTACTCTTTGTACTTTTTCATATCGGCGGGAATAGGTATGCCTCCCCCGCCTCACAGAGAACAGTTACCCAAACATTAAAGGATACTCATATCATTTGTAAGTCTCTCCCGCTTGGTTATTGTCCTCTTTCGCTTTACACTGTCTATTTATCTCTCTCTGACTCTCGTTCGGGTGTCTAGTGATTAGGTTCTTACAACGTACTTTGGTCATAAGATTAGCTATTAATGCTCGCACGTTGTGGGCAATCTGTTACACCAATTTCTGGTCATCTAACCATTTACAATTACATGGATCGAGGTACACCATATAAGGCCAATTTTACCATAGTAAAATTGCTTTCAATAGAAGAAATTATTTAATAAACCATATTTTATTAAGTTATTTATGGTTCAAACAGGAAACCCCATGAGCAATAATTAAATAAATCCTTATTTATTTCATTTTACTCTAGGAATAATTAATTAGACCATTGTTTAAATATTCCTGGTCATATTTAACCCAATAATGAGGAATAATTACATAAATCATTATTTTTCTTATTTTTCCCTAGGAATAATTAATTAAATCATTATTTAGTTATTATTCCTTGTTAAACTTAACTTAATCACCAAGAAATATTTTAAAAAATCATTATTTGTTAATTATTCCTTAACCCCATTCTTGAAATGATAAATAAATCATTTATTTTATTATTATTTCTAAATAAATGTGTTTAACCTATTTAAATTCCTTTTCCTTCCAACAAAATATAATAAAATATTCCAATCAGTTAGATCCAGATCTTGGTAAATAATATTTTATTATTTTCCATTATCGAGGATAACTCAATATTTTGTTATAAATAGGAGAGTTTCCATTCATTATTGACTTTGATCACTTTCATTGCCACACTTTAATCATTATCATTGTTGCTACTTTTTTCTTTCTTCTTGAGCTCCCATAGAGTTCAACACATTTTTGGGTTTTCTACACCATTGAGAGAGAGAAACTTCTAAACCTGAAGTGTTGACGACAATGAAGAACCCATCCCAATGAGGGAGACTGGTAAAATCATTCTTTGTTGCCTTCTGAGGTGTTAATACATATAAGATTATTTATATATCTTGTCTTATCTATTCGATATTAAGAGGAAATATTATTTCTTTTTTTTGTTTAACTAATTTTACTACATAGATCTGGGTTTTTGCTGCATTTTTTTTTACTATCTATTGCAGATCTAAAGAAGTTAAGCAACCATATTTGTTGTTAGGTTTTTTTTTTACACACAACTAAAGTGATCTCTTTTCGTACACTTGTGTTAAGAATTTACGCTAACAAAAGAAGACTTCATTTTTGTAATTCAGATTCATGCGTGACTAGCTAATTCAGTAACTAGGGTTTTTATTCAACTATTTTTCGTGTCTTGAAACAGTAAAAATTCTAACTTCCATGTGTTTTCGGGTGTTTTCTGCTGAAGTAACAGGTATCAATTGTGCCAGAGATGGAAATTTTTTCCACAACCTACTGACCGAGCATCCCGGATATGGAACTTGTACTTTTTGGCCCAAAACCTATGATTTCTCTGTGAAATCGCAGCTACCAGCATAGAAACTATGATTTTCCCAACTTACAGGTAAGTACCTGCGAGTTGCAACTTTTTTCAGGATTTTTTATATGACTGTCAAGGTTTGTGGCAAGCACTGTTCAGGGTTGTCTAACCTCTATATCAACCCGTCTTAGGCTTGGATGTGATCAGCTTGTCTCCTTGAAGTAGTACCAAGCTCCTTAGGGTTTCAGTACACTTCCACCTTTCTATGAGGGGTTTAGCTGAGTAGGTAGTCTGAGATTTTTCAACACTTTTAGCCACTATTTCAGGTCTGATCTATGCTTATTTCATGTCCTTTTAGATCGGTTATTATTCCATACAAAACCCCATTTTGAGTTTTTTTTGGTCTCTCCCTTACTTTTCCCTTTATTTCCCTTAGGGTTTTAACATTTCTCCTCCCATTTTGCAACACTTTTCTCTCTAGTTTCTTGTTGTTTTTTGCACCTTTTCCAACATATCTGAGTGATTAGATCCTTTTCCCTTATACCATAGATAGTTTGGTCTTCCTTTTTATTTTAAGTCAATTTCACCCACCTTTTTGAACATTTGTTTTGGAAGACTTCTTTTGGATTGAATTTATGCATCTTTACCTTTTTATTTGACTGTCATTTCAGTTTTATTTACAATTATTCAACATTTTTTCCTTTTCTTTATACACCCATCTAGGCTTAATTAAAATTAAAACACGACTTGCACAGATACACACATAAAGTGAAGAGAACTTGGTTTACACCGTGAAGCCAAGGAAGAAAGTTTGGTTCCACCCTCAGAGGCAAAAAATGAGCTCCAAGTCTACATCAAACCATACCTATTGGGAATTACTCTGATAGAGCTTTCCAATGATATGCAAAAGTTCAAAAATGGGATCCTGGATTAAAATATATGGTCTTCTGAAGTTCGGGAATTTGGAGCCTTCTGAAGGGTTACATATCAGAGGTTATACCATCAGGACCTTGGAGCTTCAGAAGCTAGAGGATATCAGAGAATTAGAAGCTGGAGGATACTCAAGCATCGGAAGTTGGAGGATATCATAGCATCAGAAGCTGGAGGATTTTGTACATCGGAGGTGAGTGAATATCATAGCATCATAGCTGAATGTATCAGAGGTTGGCAGATTTCAGAGCCCTAAGATTTCAGAAAATTGGGGTTCTGGATTATCGACACTTTATGACAGAGCTCCTTTAATATTTTGTCATATCTAGCATGTTTATAAGGGGTAAATCACCGATAAGTTCCAAAGAAGAATTAAAAAAGGAACCTGTTGCAAAACCGAGGTCTGGTGGGTCCTCCTCTGTCTCCTCCGGTAGGACACATGGAAGCATGATATTGGCTCTAAAAATCTAAAGTAGAAAATAATGTTAGCATGATCTGGTGGTGTGGAAGGACACATGGAACACAGATTAAATGTTTATGGGTGACCTAGTGGGCCAGTTCCATGTGACACATGGAATCACTATGGAGGCACCACGTGGAGTGATGATGTGATCATGATATCATATCAGAGGTTGGAATATCGAAATATACAGAATCCTGTAACCTCTTCGCAAATTCTCATAAATTTTTTTCTAATGGATGGGTTACGATGTGATGCTGGCACACGGTCATAGGAAATTTTAGATAACCAAAGGCACAACACAAATATAGAGGGAAAGTATCACCCGGTAGGATCTTCAAGGCTTTAGGACCAAAGTGATAAATCCCTCGATCACAACTCATGGTCCTATGAAAATTAGGGAGTGCAATATCACAAAGTCTCATATTTTAAAGTTGCGATATGGAGTGCTCTGATGTTGTAACTCTGTGTAGTGAAGACTCTAATATTATAGAATAGAGGAATATTCAAGGATGGATGGGTTGGTATTGAATTAAACGAGTGCACAATTGAGTTGTATTATAAAACTAAAAATGAAAATTGAGAGAATTTGGTTAAGACAACAAGGACCATGATTGCACAGGCTAATTCGAGAGAAGTCTATTTTGAGCTATGGAGTATGCTACCTCTAATATTCATGTGCACTCCCTAGTGAATTAAAAAGAGTGCAAAGAAGCCATGTTGAAGTACATCCTGTGCCAGAGAAACCATGAATTAGCATGGTGAGCCTAATTGGAGTATGCAGGTGGACTAAGAAATTATTTCTTAGTTAGAAGAAGAGATATAGTGCTCATTTCTATAATTGTGTCTATGACAGAATTCATCGGCCATACACAATGGAAGCAATGTGTGTCATGCAAAGAAAATTTTGAGTGGTATGTGCACAAATGACAGATACAAGACTGGGGCAGTACACAATAATGAAAAAAAATCTCAAATGTTATTGAGGAAGTTAGAGCTACCATAATTGTTGAATTTTTGTGGTGTGAGAGTTGTGTGAGTGTTTTTTTAGAAGGAGAATGCAAATTTTATACTGAGGGAGAAGCAATATAGGATGTGTTGTGAGGAAGAAGAGTGTTGATCATGTGCTGAGGTGAGCTGAGTCCAGAAGGAGTGACTATGAAAGACTAGTGGAGTCGATGATTTAGCTGGGGGCCTAGAGAAGGAGGCAGTGTTGTGACTCAGTGAATTGGTATTTTCGTTATTTGTAAAATTCATCTGTTTTCAGTTTGAAAATTGTATGAAACAATAGAACAGTGGAAACATTAGGTGGTGGCTTGCATTCAAAGAGGTTGGCGTCTCATGGTAAGTTTGTGCTTGCTATCTTAAGGGGGTTGGTGCCTCTAGTGAGTGGGTGCTCACAAAAAAACTGATGTAATTAATTGGTTGCTTAATTTACATCTTAAAACAAAAAAAAATTGGTGGTTTTTACCCTTTGGGTTTCCACTTGAAAATACCTATGTCTATGTGTATTTTTTGATCTTGAGAAATTTTGTTGAACATATGAATTCTCATGACTTTCTACTAATATATTTGTGAATGAATGCTCTCATAAAATAATTGCAAATAAAGGGACTAACTAAGAACATTTTCAGAAAGAAAAAATTTAAAATAATCAGACAATTCCCAATTCACCCCCCTCTCAGTAACTCCTTATACCAACAATTGGTATCAAAGAGAGGTCCTTCATAAATAGTCTAACTACTGGAAGTTAGATCCATAAGAAATTATGTGTAGGTAAGAGAACCAAGAGCCTTATTCAAGAAGAATACCAGTCTTTTATGCAACAAATTTTTCCTTCTCGAAAGTAAGGATGGAAGCATGCCTATTGTCACTTGGTGTTGATGTGTGTACTAGTAGATTGTAATGTCCCTGATATTCCTCCCACTAATAAAAATGGTAAAATTTATACAAAAATAATGCTAAAGCCAAAATTTCTATTCTTTTTGGTCTTATTCAATAAAAACTTGTAAAATTTATGCATTGTAAATCTTCTAAGGAAGTGTTTATAAATCTCACCTAGAGTTACAAAGGGGATGACAAGGTCAAGGAAGCCAAGTTTCAAACCTTTAGAATGAGGTTCGAGAGCCTAAGAGTGGGTGAAGATCATAGTATTGTAGAATACTTCCTCAGGTTCGATGAAGTCACCAATATTATTAGAGGGCTAGCTGAAGAAGTCAAGGAAGAAATGGTTGTACAAAAAAAATTAAGATCTATGCCGATGAGATTTAATGCCAAAGTCTCAGCGATTGAAAAAATCGATAATTCAACAGATTTCGAGATTGACCAGTTTCATGGTACTCTCACTGCCTATGAGATGAGATTTGGAAAGGAGAATCTAAAATCAAAGGAAGTGGCATTTAAAGCGTCCAAAAAGGGAAAGGATCTCAAAAAACATCAAGAGTGCTCTAGTTGTGAATTTGACCAAGAGTTGGCTCAGTTGGCGAGGAAACTACTTGTTCTCTTCTTCTAGTTTATCACATGCCCCTTGTGATAATCCATGAATGGGAAGAAAACTGTCAAAGTCTTGAGGAAAATATTGTCTCTGTAAGAGCTAATCTAGAGGGAAGGAAGATCAAGAATGGTCTAAATGAGAAGGTCACTAAAGGCACAAGAAAACTAGATCAAATTCTAAACAACCAAAGGCCCTCACGAATTAGAATGGGTCTAGGATACTAATAAGAACAAGATTCTTCCATGAAGCAGATGAACTTCAGGTCCTCAGGATTCAAACAATCACATGGTTATAAAAAGAAGCATCGAGAGAATGTCAATGAAAATAAAAATGTATAAGGACAAAGAGGAGATCATCAACGGAGAGTGAATTGATCAAACATGCATTCAAGGTACTCTCAAGTACAAACACATAATATTTTCAACAATAGGCATGCCTATCTCGATTATATTCATTTCTATAAGTGTCTTATCTTTGGACACAAATTTGTTGATTGTAGAATGATCAAAGTTGAAAGAGATGAAAATTCTAGATATAATAAATATCAAAATTTCAAATCTCTAAGCTCTTCTCTCAGAAATCAGAATGTCTTATCTCCGTTGTTAAGTGAAATGGAATGCTTCAAATGTAATAATTTTGGGCACAAATCCAGTGAGTGCAGATGCAGGTTTGAATACCTATCCAGGACTCAAAATTTTAGACATTCATCTATCCAAAAGGATAGAGGGAGATGGAAACGAAAAAATGAGAAGAGCATGCAGTGTTGACTTGCCCTATTAGCTCATAATTAATAAAACAAATGGCATGTGGATAGTTGTTGTTCCAAACATATGACTAGGGACAAAAGAATTTTTTTTTTTGCTAAAGAAAAGGACATAGGGAACAATGTCACCTCTGGAAACAATGCTCCTGCAAGAATGAAAGTTAAAGGTGTAGTCAATATTGATCCAAAGATAGAAGCACAAAATGTGCTATACGTAGAAGGTCTCAAGAAAAATCTGGTAAGTGTTAGACATATGTGTGACAATGGCTACAACGAGACCCTTCAATCAAAATACTGTGAGATCCATAGCATGAAGAAGAGAAAACAGGGTGGAAGGGAAATAAGAAGCGAAAATAATGTATATGTGTTTGATGATTATAGAGTCAACTGTTATTTAATAAAAAAAAATGAAGCACGATTATGGCACAAGACGTTAGGGCATATGAATTTTGAAAGTTTGGTAAAATTCAGTAAAATGGGAGTTGTGAAAGGACTACGAAGACAATTAATGCATGATAATCCATATGTAAATCATGTCAGTTTGGTAAAAAAACTAGGACCCATTTCAAGGAAAAATATTTCTTTTCATCTAGACCTCTGGAACCCATTCACACAGACATATGTGGCCCAACTAGAATAAATACCTTAAAAGGAGAAAGGTACTTCATGATGCTCATTGATGATTTCACCAGATCCACTTGGATTGTGCTTCTAAAAGAAAAATAGGAAGGAATCAATCATTTCAAGAGGTTTGAGGCTCAAGTAGAAAATGAGAATGGATTAAAGATTAAATTATTATGATCAAACAGAGGAGGAGACAACATCTCAGGAGAGTTTGAGGAATTTTATGAAGATAACTGTTGCAACGAGGTCTCCTACAAGCTGTGAAACTGGTCCATTTTGAATATTTTTTATTAGATTTAGTCTAGCACAGGGGTTTTGGGGTGGGTCAAAGCCCTGAATGCATTGTAATGGGTAAAAGGGTAAACCAGGGGTCTGAAAACCATGGTTTTCAGACCATAGGAAAGTCTAGGATAGGTTATTATAAATAGAGGAGCATTTTGTATTGTAAAGGACAAGAATGATGAGCCATTGATGTGAATTGTGGGTTACATTATCTGTTTTGGTTTTGGGAAAAGGACTCCTGTTGGATGTGTGTTATTGAATACCTGTGTAGCTCAGCCCAATTTGATTCCTGGGACCAAGGATGTACATAAACTGTACAGCTATAAGAAATGCACCAGAAAAGAAATGCGGTTGACTGTGCAGATTGGTGACTACGAGATGGATTAGGTTACCTTAGATCTTGGATTGGATGCGAATGTATTACCAAAGAAGACATGGCAATGAATGGGAGAACCTAAATTAGAATGGTCCACCATCCAAATGAAAATGGAAAATCAACAAAAAATCATTCCTTTGGGTAGGCTACCAAAATTCATGGTTGATATCACAAGGGTAAGGGTCCTAGCTGACTTTGAAGTAAAGAAATTGTGGAAGATGCAGATCCCTACCCTGCGCTTCTCGAACTAGATTGGGCTATAGATATGGGGGGTGTCATCAATCTCAAAAATAACAGCATGGTGTTTTAAAATAACGGTATGTGCGTAATCGTTCCGCTAGAACCTGTAGAAGGTGCACGGTATACAGAGCTGACACGCAATGAGGAAGAAATAGATCAGATTTATAAATTGACTTCACAGGATGAAGATTGGGTTAACCCTATGTCGAAAGGAGTACTCTGTTGGGAAAAGGACAGTGAATGTTTCTCCGACTCTGATGAGGAACTAGAAAACTGGCAAGGACGGTTGCACGAGGTTTCGACGCTACGATGTCCTCGAACTAGCAGGAATTTTCTTCGCATCTATACCAAGGCAAGAGACCTACCTTACCATCATGATGTAGGTAATGGTATAAATATTTTTCAAGACAAAATTTCCATGAACCGCAAGCTAGGGCACTGCCGCTAACCCTGCGTGGAGCACCTGCGCGTTGGAGGGATACACAAGGGCTGGGGTTGGGGACTGTAGCTGCTAGACAGGCCCCAAGATTAGTATACCTACGCAGATACTTACTGACATACAATACCCAAGTGTGCGATAGAACCCTGCCTGACTGGGCTCACCTGGTTATCGATGACCAAGGCATGCATTCGATTATGGAGCTGCCTGAACCCACATGCAATTGGGAGAATTTGTGAACACTTCAAGTAACAGATGGCACAAGGATGCTGGACGCAACCCTACTATACCAGGATGTCTCGGCCAAAGCCGCAACGCATCGCTCAAGAATATTGGTGGCCAAATTTCTGAACTGGTACCTGAACCGTGTTATGAAACACCTGGAGTTAGCCTTAATTTGGGGTAAGTGAACCGCATGCAGACGTCATCTGAAGTATGACGATCCATGGGAGAATCCTTAGGTATGAATAACGACTATCAGCCCATCCCACGTTGATAAGAAAGGGACCTTACAGTTACGCAAATTGGCTGGGAGATCATCAATGTAGCCCTTTATGGTAAGTTTGATTTGAATGATCGATGTTAAGTTTCACATACAGGCTAATCCACCATTAAATAGCTTAGGACTGTGTGAAGTTGACAGGATAACTTCGCACTAGGCTACTTATTGTCTCCACACCATGCCCCTGTTATCTGCTTACTGGCTTTCTAAGATCATTGACATTCTTTGGGACACCCGTTCTCTTGTTGCTATGACGGACCCTAACCCGCCGAATGCTTCATTCCTTGGCTGCTCAACACCTGCAGACATTATCTTGAGAGGGTCTAGGAATGACGAGTGTGATAAAATGATTGGGCATTGGCTTCTTGCAGATGGAATTACTTGTAAACCATGCATGGAGAGGCACCATCGCTGAGCGATAGGAGTACCTAACCTTCACACCCCAGGGAAAACCGCGTGACCCAGCTGGATAGCCTCGGATGGTATAGCAGAGGAGGGTACGTTAGTATCATAGTCCCCCGCCAGCAGGGTTTTGCACCAAGAAGGAATGATGAGATATAGGGATATGCTGTAACTTCTCCCCAACTCCAGAGTACCGACCAGTCGAAGCCATGTTTGTTCACTCCCTCGCACTGCCCTAGTTAACAATCATACTCCAACCACTGGGGACATCCAAATCGATTTGGCACAACTTTCTCGTGCAATGCTACAAGGACTATACACCAGAGTGTTGCAAGAGGTTCACCATCGTGACCAGACTACGTTACAGCAGTATGACATACCTCCAGAAGTACGGGCACATCGGGTTGCATTGGTCACAGACGAAACAAATATTATTCAGGAGCATCTTACGCAGGGCGCGCAGTTGGTCGAAACAACTACGCAACTCTGGACAGCAGTCCGACACCATTCTATGCTTCAACATAACTAGAAGGAATTATAGCAGGCGGAAGCTGCTCTTGATCAGGTCAGAGCTTCCTCACCCTCCAACCTCTCCACGCAGCATCTAACCATCATGGAAAATATTGAGAACCTTCACCGCACCAAGCATGTCGTTTGAAAAAGGTTGAAACCATGGGACCACACCGCACTGCAGCTCTCCCAGGATGCTCATTCTGCCATTGCGCACCTCCACCTACTACTAGAACAGGTTACCGCGGCTCCAGATGGCCCTGCCTCCCTGACACTTATCAACATTGCACAACGAGCTACTGCCTAGAGTTAGGAAATGCTCCCTCCACTCATCCACGCTCTTGATACCTTGCGTGAATAGATCGAGGCGGCACCACCGCAGTGACTCGGGACGAGTCACAAGATTTTGTTAAGGGACTATTGGAATATGGTCTCCTACAAGTTGCGAAACTGGTCCATTTTGAATATTTTTTTTTAGATATAGTCTAGCACAGGGGTTTTGGGGTGGGTCAAAGCCCTGAAAGCATTGTAATTGGTAAAAGGGTAAACTAGGGGTCCGAAAACCATGGTTTGCGGACCATAGGAAATTCTAGGCTAGGTTATTATAAATAGAGGAGCATTTTGTATTGTAAAGGACAAGAATGATGAGCTATTGATGCGAATTGTGGGTTAAGTTATCTGTTTACGTTTTGGGGAAAGGACTCCTATTGGCTGTGTGCGCGGAGATCCAAGTCTAGCTGTGTGCATCGGTTGGGAAGGGAATTGTAAGGAAGACTTGGTGAATGAATGAATAAGACAGATTGATAGAGAATTGAATTTGTGAGTACTCTTGTGCGAATTGTTGGTAATTGTTGCATTGTGCGTTTTCTGTCTTTGAGCTGCGAAGATCTATGTAAATGTGTTTTTGGATCTAGATATATTCTGTTCTATTTATATAATGATGTGTTACTGTCATAAAGACATATAATTATAGATATAGTCCACGTGGATGCGAATAGAGACCTAATTAACCCTACGCAGAGCAAAAATAATCCGGGAATTACAGGTCTTAGCGCAGCTCTACTTGCCTTACCTATCCTTTCTCAGGGTGTGGAAACCTGGTTCTAGCACCCACCCATACTACTTCGGGTGAGACTTTGACTTGCGCAAGCAGGTCACTGCCAAAAAGGCCAATAGTATAGTGGTTTGTTGGCAAACCTTGCACACCGAACCTGGGTCAGGACCCCTCGAGCCAACAATAATGGAATAAGAAGGAAATAATCTATGGCTAGAACTCTACAACAAAATGGAGTGGTGGAGAGGAAAAACATGACGGTCCAAGAAATGGCTAGAGAAATGTTGAACAAAGCAGACTTGTCACACATCTCCCAGGTCGAAGCAACACATGCAACAATATATCTATCCAACATAACTCAACTCAGGCCTAATAGTAACAAAACTTCCCATGAGTTGTGGAAGGGAAGACATGTACTAGTTAAACATCTAAAGGTGTTTGGAAGCAAGTGATTCATCAAAATAAATGATAAGAATATTGTAACATCATATTATCTTGTTGACGAGGGAATATTACGTGGGTACTTTGTTCCGAGAAAAGTATTTGAATTTTATAACAAGAAGAAAAATAATATTGAGTATTGCATTGATGTAATACTGGATGAGATGGGCGTAGAACTTGAATCCTCTAGAGCAGAGATAAAATATGAAGATGAATAAAATTCAGAGACGATGGATTTAGATGAAGAAGAAACAGGATGATATTGTGAACATGAAAAGTCAAACACAACCTCAAGGCCAAATAAACCCTCTAGGTATGTACAAAAAGAGCATCCTTGAGATTCAAATATTGGGAGACCAAAGGCGTGGTGTTCAAACCTAGAGGAAAATTATTGGCAGTCCGATCTGCGCAATTCTCATTGTGCTATCACAGTTTGAGACCAAGAATCTCAATTAATCTTGTGATGACAAATTCTAGGTGAAAGCAATGAATGGGGAGCTTGATGAAATTGAAAATAATGATACTTGGGAGCTAGTTCCAAGACCTAGAGAGAAAAATGTCATTGGAACCAAATGGGTTTTCAAAAATAAGATGAGTGAACAAGGTCAAGTAATGAATAACAAGGCTCATTTAGTCCGCAGAGGATATGCTTAGATAGAGGGAATATATTTCGAGGAAACCTTTGCACCAGTGGCTAGACTAGAAGCAATAAAAAATTTTCTATCCTTTATCAGTCACAAGAACATCAAATTATATCAGATGGATGCGAAGTTTTCATTCCTGAATGGAAATCTAGAGGAAGAATTTTATATTGAGCATCCAAAAGGTTTTATGCTCACCAAAGAGGAAGGGTTTGTGTGCAAACTGAAAAAGGCTCTATATGGACTAAAACAAGCTATGAGCGTTTGGTATGAGAGGCTGTATAAATACCTCCTATTGAGATTCAACAAGAAAATTTCAGCATCCACTCCAAGTTTCATTGAGCATCTAAACTAGGGTGGGGCCCACAGTGCTATTTTTGGCTGCATGTCTATTTTTGTTATCACTTAATGAACATGGAAAATAAAATATAATATATTCTCAATGATGACTTGAAATAGTAAATTGAGAGTGATAAACTGATTTATCTAGTGGATTTCTAGTTAGAGGTAGTTGGTGAGGCATGCAGAATAATTCTAGTTGTAACAGAGTTTGAAGTGCACTACTACATTAGTTAATGCAGGTTGTAATCAGTTTAACTCAGTTAAGTGAGTTAAACTTAGTTGTGATAGTTTTAGCTGAAGATACACTAGTGAGAGATCAAGTGAATTAAATATTAATTAATTCACAATCAGTGATCTCACATGCAACTGAGGATTTACTATTATTAGTTGCATGCATGTCAGATCCAGTGGAGACCCAGTTGAGTTCTAGGTGAAAGGGGAGTTGAATATCAGTTGTAGGATTATTGGGTTTCACACATGCAACCAGAAACCCATTGGAGTGCCCATGATACTTGCACAATCAAGGAAGGCAAGTATTCCTATATTTCATGGATTGCATTTATTAGAGATTGTGCAAGAAAGGAAGGCTGTCTAGAGGCTAAAAATTGGCTGTGTATTGGTTATTTTTGTTCATGACAGTGTGAGACATGTAGCTGAGTACTGGAGGGCTCTTGTGAGAAGATTTTTCTATGTCATTTTTTCATGATCCATGCTGAATATACAATAGAAGATAGTGGGGTTTTGAGTGGCAAGATTTCCCTCAAAAATTATCTGTGTTGTGTGTGATTTGATTCTTCTTCACTTCATGTGATTGGCTATTATGTTTTTAATTCCACAAAATATTTGTAGAAGTGATTCAATATTTATCTTTAGTACATTGTTATATCAGGTGAATCTAAGATATTCATGCATGTTGCATAGTTTCTACATGGTACCAGAGCACAGGAAATTGCAGAATTGAAGCAGGAGCTAAGTTTGTGACTGTATAGAATTCGAATTTGTAGAAAGACTTTCTTGGTGCTACAACTGATTCAAGATCGAAATGGATTTCAATGCCTTGAGGCTAGAGTATGCACTTGAGGGAATCTCAAACTATATTTATTGGAAGTACGGGATGGAGGCAATACTCAAAGAAAATGGCTTGAAGGAATTCATTGACAATGATCTTCCTAAACCACTTGTGGCAGATGATGCAAATCTTGATACATGGAAAAATAAAGTGGCAAAGGCGAGGAGGATCAAGTTGGAGGGATTACGAGACCACATTGTCTCAAGCCTCCATAGGAAATCCACACCATATGCAATGTGAAAGTCTTTGACGGATCTATTCCAAAGCAGCATCGACCTTAGGAAGTTGGTGCTCAAAGATAAACTCAGAAAGATGAAGATGGAAAAGGGCGACACCATTCCAAAATATCTAACAAAGTTTGTTTAATGTTGGGATGAACTAGGGAGCGTTGGAATAATAGTTGCTAATGATGATTTGGTGAGCTTGGCCCTCCTAGGACTTCCACAGAGTTGGAACAGTTATCAAGACTCTCTCAATGGAAGGGAAAATTTTCTAGATTGGGAACGACTGTGGTCAGATTTGGTGAAGGAGGAGTTCAGACAGAACACCATAGATTGATCTTCATCTAAGAATGAGGATGAAGAGGATTGTGATTTGGCTGTCAAGGAAATGAAGGGGAAGGGGAAGAAATTTCATTCTAAATCCAAGTCCAAGAATGGAAAGAACCGAGACATGTCCAAGGTGAAATTGTTTCACTGTCACGAGCATGGGAATTTTTCTACTAACTGTCCAAAAAAGAAGAAGAACAAAAAGGATGGAGGATTTGCAGCAGGCCTTTGCCTCGCAATTTGAGCTCGATTTCTCATTGATTTCATGCATGGTGTCTAGTGCATTGGGATCTGTGTGGTATTTGGATAGTGGCGCTCCCTTTCACATGACGAGAGATAAGGAAATTTTTAGTGACCTGGAGGAGAAGGATCTCCAGATGCATATTTAAATGGGAAATGACGAGTGATATAGTGCTACCGGGATTGGTACCATTACCTTTCAGAGGAAGTCATGTGAAACCTTTCAATTAAAAGATGTAATGCATGTAAAAGGTCCGAAGAAAAATTTATTCTTAGTCATAATGTTCGAGGATAGAGGCTATGATGTTGTTTTTAGTGAAGGTAAAACTTTCCTGCAACATAAAACAATAGGACAAGCCAAGCAGATAGGGATTTGAGTTAAGAATCTCCACAAGTTGGAGGTAGATGGTTACGTAGAAATGATGGGCAAGGTAGATCAAGTGATGAGCCGAGATGAGGGCAAATTATGGCACAGGAGATTGGGCCATCTTCACCATGGAGCCTTGAAATTTATGGATCAGATTTCTACCAGTCTTCCCAGGGGTACACTTGCATAGTCAGACACATGCAATGGATGTACTATGGGAAAATATATAAAGGCCACCTTTCATGAGAAGGAGAACCGAGCTTCGGGGATCCTATAGAGAGTTCACACAAATGTGTGTGGACCATTCTCTGTTTCTTCAACAAAAAAACATAAGTATTATGTAAAATTTGTTGATGAATTTTCTTGGAAGTGTTGGATCTTCTTCATGTAGAAGAAATATCAGACATTTTCTAAGTTCTTGGAGTTTAAGGCATTTGAGGAGAACGAGTTAGGGAAGCAATTGAAGGCTCTTAGCAGCGATAGTGGTGGATAATACACCTCTAAATAATTCAAGAAATTCTCCAGTAAAGAAGGAATTCAAAGAGAACTGATAATGCCTTATAACCCACAAAAGAATGGGGTTGTGGAGACGAAGAAAAAAACTATTGTGGGTGAAAAACGGGCAATTTTTCATAATCAAGGTCTATCGATGCATCTATGGGTGGAAGCATGCAACAAAACGGTACATGTACAGAACTGTTGTCCTCATAATATACTTGGCATGTGACCAATGACACCAGGAAGAAGCTGGAACTAACAGCTGAGGTTGCAACTTTTGTGGGGTACACTCAAACACCCCATAATTATCGTGTGTGTTTTCCAAAAAACAGAATGAATATTGTGCAAAGGAATATAAAATTTTATGAGGAGAAATTCATGTGGTTTTCTCTTGAGAGGGATGTGGACTAGCATGCAGAGGAGGAATTTTTGGTTCCCAAGTATGAGTCTCAAGATGTGGATCATCTACATGAGGAGGTTCATGGAGTTGAGGAAAACACTCATGCAGATCCATCCATAAGAAATGGCAGAAGGCACACCATGGAAGCTAATAGATTGATACTTGATGTTGCAGAGAATGTAGGAGCCCCTACTTCACAGCATAGACAAAGACAACCACCTAACCGATTTATTGGACACATGGCTCTTATGAGCAAATGTATTGTGCCTAAACCATAATCCTTTCAGGAAGAAGTACAAAAACCAACTTGGGTGATGCAATGGTGGAGGATTATGACTCCATTATCAAAACTAGTGCATGGGAGATAGTCCTAAGACTAGTCAACAAATCAGTGGTTGGATCGAGGTGGATCTACAAGGTAAACCAAGCTATTGATGGGAGTGTAGAGAAAAAAAGGCCAGATTTTTGGCCTGGGTATTTTCATAGATCGAGGGGATAGATTATGATGAGACTTTTGCACCTGTTTCAAGGTACTCTTCCATAAGATCCATCCTTGCACTCTCAGCACAGATGCGCTGGCATATTCATTAGATGGATGTGAAAACTACATTTCTCACTGGGATCATTGAGGAAGAAGTGTACATAGAGAAGCTTGAAGGTTTCAAGATCTTCAACACTAAGTTGCATGTGTGCCGACTCAAAAGAGAATTTTATGGGATGAAGAAAAAACGTCGTGCTTGGTACACTCATATAGACAGCTATTTCACTAGACTGGGCTTCACCAAAAGTGAAGCAGATGCAAACCTATAAAAAATTGTGGTTGAGGGTAAGATATTTATCATTTTTTTTTTTGATGATCTAATTTTGACTGGTGATGAGAAGTTGATACCCTCATGCAAGGAGGATCTTGCAAGGGAGTTTGAAATGAAGGAAACGAGACTCCTTCATTATTTCCTTGGATTAGAAATATGGCAACGGGATGGTAAAATTTTTGTGTCTCAAGGAAAGTATGCAAAGGAGATACTTAGTAAGTTTAACATGGAGAGATGCAAACCCGTGGATACTCCTCTTCCAGGAAATTGGAAGAAAGAGGATGCTACTTCTATAGAGGTAGTGGATGCTACTGTCTACAAGCAGTTAGTTGGTTCACTGATGTATATAGTGAACACCAGACTAGAAATTTGCTACGTAGTTAACCAGCTAAGCCAAGCTATGGTTAAGCCTACCAAGCTCTTTTGGAAGGAGGGTGTTGTGAAACTAGCTCCAAAAATAGAAGAAAAGAGATATCAACGCCTTAGAAATAAGCCACTTCGAGGGGGCAACCTCCAATACATTACATAAATGAACAATTCTTGGATGATACAATTTACAAAACCTCCTTTCTATATATAGGAGTCCATGGGGCCATAATGTAATCCTAGTGGGGCCACAATGTAATCCTAGCCGACCTAACAATAATAATTTAAGGGCACAATAATAACAATATGGGAGTTACAAGGGTACAATAATAACAATAAGGGGGTTACACTAACAACAATAAGGGACTATACTAGTAATATAGGGACCTAACATGCCCCTCTCCTTCAAAAAAGTGTTGTCCTTAATGCTTGAGTAGCTCTGGGTGCTTCTGTATAAAATTCTCATCCTCCCATGTAGAATCTTCAGTGGGTAAGTTCTTCCACTTGATGAGATACTCTGAAATTGATCGATTTCGTAGCTGTCGAGTTCTTGTTTCCGTGACCGCTTCAAGTTCCAATATGATTTTTCCTTCCTCATCAAGTTCTAGCAATATTGTTTGAACTGGAAGATTTTCACCTATAACCTTCTTTAAGCATGAAACATGGAAAATTGGATGCACTCGTGAAGAAGCGGGAAGCTCCAATTTGTATGCCATAGTACCAATCTTTTGCAACACCTTGTAAGGACCATAGTACTTTGGCGATAATTTATTATCCTTCTTAGCTTGCTTCAAGGACATTTGTTTGTATGGTTGTAGCCGTAAAAATACCCAATCTCCTACATCAAAACTTCTCTCGCTGCGATGTTGATCTGCCTGTTGTTTCATTCGATTTTGTGCCAAATTCAGGTTATCCTTTAAGAGTTGGATAACTTCTTGTTGATGCTTGATGTGATCTTCCACTGCTTGAACCTTCGAATTTTCCCTTAAAGATGATGTGATCGATGGTGGATGATATCCATAAAGTGCCATAAATGGGGTCATTTTTGCTGCAGTATGGAAGGAAGTGTTATACCACCATTGAGCGAGAGGTAACCACTTGACCCATTGTGTTTATTTATCAGATACAAAACAACGAAGATATCCTTCCAAACATTTATTTACTATCTCAGTTTGACCATCGGATTGAGGATGATAAGATGAGCTATGAGCTAATTGAGTACCCAAACAAGAAAATAGCTCTGTCCAAAAATTTCTAGTAAAAATGGGATCTCTGTCGCTCACAATAACCCTTGGGTTTCCATGTAGCTTTTGAATTGTGTCCATAAATATAGTAGCAACTGTACTTGATTTAAATGTATGAGATAATGCATAACAATGTGCATACTTGGAAAGTCTATCAACTACCACCATGACGACACTCTTTCCTTCGGACTTAGGTAAACCTGTGATAAAATCCATTGAAATCTCCTCCGAACATTGACATGGAATGGATAAAGGTTGTAGAAGACTCAGGGTCTTAATTGTCTCAACTTTATTCTGCTAGCAAACCAAACTTTCTACCACAAAATTTTGAATATCAGATTTAAGGCCATCACAAAAAAATTCTTTCTTCACCCTGTGGTAAGTTTTTAAAAATCCTGAGTGTCCTCCTAAAGGAGAAGTGTGCAATTCCAAAAGAATATTTTGTTTTAGTTGGGAATTCTTACAAAGATATAAGCGATCTTTGTACCATAAGGAATCATTTTCCAACTAAATGTATCAGATGTACTAGGATCTTGCTGCAACTTTTGAATGAGTGTCCATACATCTTTGTCCTTCTTCCATTCATCTCTTGCTTCAGTTATCCAATCTGGTTGGATAATAGAATTGGCACAAAGCAATGCTTCCACCTCTTCATTCTTTCTTGAGAGTGCATCTGCAACAACATTAAGCTTTCCTTTTTTGTAGATTATTTCAAAGTCATAACCCAACATCTTTGTGGCCCATTTTTGCTGCTCTTCTGAAGATAGTCTTTGTTCCAAAAAGTGTTTCAGACTATCATGATCAGTTTTTACCTTGAAGTGTCTTCCCATTAGGTAAGTTCTCCATTTCTTTAGTGCATGTAGTATTGCTAACATTTCCTTATCATAAATAGGTTTCTGTAAATACTTTCCTTTGATTGGACGACTTTCAAAAGCAATGGGTCTTCCTTCCTGCATTAAAACTGCACCAATTCCATTTCCTGAGGCATCACATTCCACAATAAAGGTTTTGTGAAGTCTGGCGTAGCTAAGACCGGTGCTAGGCACATTGCCTCTTTAAGATGTTCAAAGGCCTTAGTTGCTTCAGGAGTCCATGAAAATGCATCTTTCTTCAATAATGTTGTTAGAGGTGCTGCTATTCTCCCATAATTCTTAACAAACTTGCGATATTACCCTATTAACCCTAGAAATCCTCGCAACTTCTTTATGGTTGTGGGGACTTTCCATTCCTTAATGGCTTTAATTTTGTTAGGGTCTACTTTAACACCCTCGTGACATACAATATGACCCAGATATTCCACCTCTTGTACTCCAAAGAAACATTTGGATTTTTTTGCATATAATTGTTTCTCCTGCAATAGTTTGAGCACCCTGTCAACATGTTGAACATGATCCTTTCAAGACCTGCTGTAGATTAGTATATCATCAAAAAATACTAGCACAAATTTTCTAAGGAAGGGTTTGAAAATGGAATTCATCAACCCTTGAAATGTAGAAGGTTCATTGGTAAGGCCAAAAGGCATGACCAAAAATTCATAATGACCCTCATGAGTTCGAAATGTTGTTTTTGGAATATCTTCAGTCTTCATTCTATTTTGATGATATCCTGAACGAAGATCCAACTTGGTAAAATAAATTGCTCCATGTAATTCATCCAATAATTCATCAATCACAGGAATGGGAAATTTATCTTTAATGGTGAGCTTATTGAGCTCCCTATAATCCGGACACATGCGCCATGATTCATCCTTCTTGTGTACCAATACTACAGGAGCAGAGAAAGAACTTTGACTAGGTTGAATTATACCTGCCTCTAACATTTCTGCAATCATGCGTTCAATTTCGCTCTTTTGGAAGTAAGGATATCTATAAGGCCGGATGTTTGGAGGAACACTTCCTGGAATCAAATGAATAGCATAATCATGATCACGAATAGGTGGGAGTCCTTTGGGAGTTTCAAACACCTTGGAATGATTGTCCAAGACTTGTTGGAGATCTGCAGAAATAGATGATTTTGATGTTGGAACTTCTAGTGAGCATAATTGTGCAATTATGCCTCATTTTTCTTTATTTAGAAGCTTTTTCATGACATTAGAGCTTATTATCTTTCCCGGCTTCCCTGCAATACCCCGCAATTCGACTTCCTTTCCTTCTGAAAAAAATTTCAAGAAAAGTTCTTGAAAATTAAAAGCTACCGTCCCCAAAGATTGTAACCATTGTACTCCTAGTATAACATCAGCACCTCCCATAGGAATGGAAAGCATTGGACTAGTCAATACATATTCCCCCATGGTTAGCTTGATATTATGGCATTTTCCCGAGCAATTTATAGTTCCTCCATTTGCAACCATCACTTGACATTCTGGTGCTGGGTATAGGAAACAATTTAATTCCTTGGCTACCTTACAATGAATAAAATTATGGGTGCTACCTGAATCAATCAACACTATTACCTTTTCTTCTTGATTTGTCCTGCTATCTTGAGAGTTTGAGGAGTGGTAATTCCTGCCAGTGCATTACACGATATGGTCGGATTCATTTCTTCCTCTTCTAGGGCTGGTTCCTGGTGTATATCCTCTTCTTGTTCATTTCTTCTTCCTCTTCACAATCTATGTAAAATAATTTCTTCTCAGCACACTTATGACCTTTAGTGTATTTGCTATCACAACTGTAGCAAAGCCCTTTTGCTCCTTTTTCTTCCAATTGTTGTGGTGTCAACCTTGTAGGTTGTGGAAATCTAGGCGTAGCAACACTTCCTTCTTTATAGAATTGAGTGGTAGGCTTCCTTGTCGCCATAATTTTACATTCAACTTTTCTTGCCAACCTGAATGCCTTCTCCAATGAATCAGGTTCCAAAACACAAAATTCATGTTGGATATTATCCTTTAAAGTACCTATGAAGATATCAATCCCGTATTCCTCTAGAATATCAGTTACCCTTATATTCATTTTTTGTAAGTCCTCACTATGCTCCCCCACTAAACCCTTTTGTGTGAGATTTATAAATTGGCTAAAGAAGGTGTTGCTCTTTGTATCCTCACAATGTGCTATCATTTCTTCCGTAAAAATTGACCAAGTGAATTTTTTTTTACGGGAGCAAAGCCATCGATACCATACAAATGTATTTTGTTCTAAATGTGAAGTTGCAATGCGTACCTTTTGTGTGTTTTGCACATTATTGAGATCAAAATATTGCTCCATCTAAAGTATCCATGTTACAGGATCCTTTTCATCAAACTTTCTCATATCCATTTTTTGAATATGGTGGTTCTTCCCGCCAACATTAGAGTTTATGAAATCATGACTAACATTTATTTTGTTCTCATCGTGATTTTCCTCTACTATCTTTTCACCATCAGGAAAAATTTGTTGTATCAACTTTTTCAAACCTTCCATGTCTGCTTTTAGATCATTCTTCATGTTTTCCATTTTTTCATCAATCTTAGCTTCCATGTCATCCATCTTAGATTCCATGCCAGCTTCCACGCCATCTATCTTAGCTTCCATGCCATCTATCTTAGCTTCCATGCCATTCTTAAAACCATCCATCTTAGATTCCATGCCTTTCTTCAAACCATCCATCTTAGTTTCCATGCCTTTCCTCAAAACTTCCATGTCATTTTTTGTTTCTCTTTGCGAGAGAAAAATTTGTTGCACTTGCTCTTGTAAATTTGATATGTCATGTTGCCATTCTTCGTATTCATGAGTCATAGTAGAGCCTGCTAAAGGCTTAATGGGTTTTGAATTATTTTTAGGGCCCATTTTAGAATCTAATACTGATTCTAAAATATGCCCTTGGAATCATTTCAACTTAATTCTTCAAACAAGACTTATGCGATTGGGGGAAAAAAATACACACCTTTTACTTGCTTTTGAGGAGCTCTATATTGAAATTGAATTATCTCTATAATTGCAGATCCTCAATATCTGAAATTTGGCCTTGTAGTATCCCTCTAAAGCTTCTTTCAAATATCACAGGTCTGACCTGATTTAGATTCTTCAAGAAAAAGTTATGTCCAATCTCCCACAATGACCCAATTATGGACTGGTTCAGTAGAGTGAACTTGTACGACTTGCCACATGTCACTGTTTCCTCCTTTTGCTCTAAAACTAATAGATAAGAAACTAAAGTCCACATACTTGTAGCCACTTTTTACAGCATTTCAATCTGATGCTCAGAGAGAGTGTTATTAATATTTTCCCACAATAATCTCTTTGAGATGAAATTCAGGAGCTTGAAAAAGACCTAACTTCCACATATCATATCTCTAAAAATATTGTGAACCAAGCTCTGAATTTTTGTGACGATGTTCCTCAGGATTTCAGCTTCTCTCTCTAAAATTTCAACTTTTGAAACTTCATAGAAACAAAGTTATAGCGCGAATTTCATGATGACCTGTTTAGGTTAAATTCAGGAGCTTGAAAAAAGCCATAACTTCCACAGATCATATCTCCAAAAATTTTGAGAAACAAGCTCTGAAATTGCGCGACGATGTTCCTTAGGATTTCAGCTTCGCACTCAAAAAATTTCAGCTTCTGAGCCTTTGTAGAAAAACAGTTATAGCGAAAATTACACGATGATCAGTTTAGAGCAGTGAAAATCCTAGAATCCAAAGCTCTGATACCAAATGTTGTGAAACCAGCTCCAAAAATAGAAGTAAAGAGATATCAGTGCCTTCTAAATAAGCCACTTCGAAGGGGAAACCTCCAATACATTACATGAATGAAACATTCTTGGATGATACAAATTACAAAACCTCCTTTCTGTATATAGGAGTCCATGGGGCCACAATGTAATCCTAGCCAACCTGACAATAATAATTTAAGGGCACAATAATAACAATATGGGGGATACAAGGGTACACTAATAATAATAAGGGGGTTACACTAACAACAATAAGGGACTATACTAGTAATATAGGGACCTAACAGTGGGGAAGCATGTATTGAGATACCTAAGAGGCACATCAGAGTATGGTCTATGGTACAGACGAACATAGGGAGTGAAGCCTCAAGGCTTCAAAGATGTAGATTGGGTGGGAAATACATCGAAAAGAAAGAGCACATCAGGAGGGATGTTTAGCATAGGATCGACAACATTTTCCTGGTACAACAAGAAACAATGATCTATGGCACTCAGTTCAACGGAAGCAGAATACATGGTAGCAAGTCAAGCTGCATGTGAGGCTATCTGGATGAGAAAGATATTTATTGGTTTGTTTTGTTCTCAGATGGATCCAACAGTGATTCATTTTTATAATCAAAGTTGTAATAAAATCTTGATTAATCTTGTGTTTCATGATAGGTCCAAGCATATAGATATATTATACCATCATCTCATAGATTGTGTGCAGAGAAGAATAATGTTTCTTTAGTACATTCCCATAGAAGATTAGGATGCAGATATTCCGACGAAGGCACTCATCAGGACAAAATTTGAATACCATAGAGAGAGGATCAGGGTGAAGGATAATCCCTTTCTTGTCTAGAGGGAGTGTTGAGATTCAACAAGAAAATTTTAGCACCCATGCATAGGTGCATTAAGCACCCAAACTAAGGTGAGGCCCACAGTGCTATTTTTGGGTGCATGTATAATTTATTTATCCCTTAATTAATATGGAAAATAGATTGTAATATATTCTCAATGATGACTTGAAATAGTTAACTGAGAGTGATAAATTGTTAGCTAGTGGATTTCAAGTTAGAGGTAGTTGGTGAGGCATGTAGAGTAATTCTAGTTGTGACAGAGTTCGAAGTGAAGTGGTGCATTAGCTAATGTAGGTTTTAATCAGTTTAACTCAGTTAAGTGAGTTAAAATCAGTTGTGCTAGTTGTAACTGAAGATACATCAGTGAGATATTAAGTGAATTAAAAATTAATTAATTCACAATCAGTGATATCACATGCAACTGAGGATCTACTATTATTAGCTGCATGCATGTCAGATCTAGTGGAGACCCAATTGAGTTCTAGGTGAAAGGGAAGTTGAATATGAGTTGTAGAATTATTTGGTTGCACACATGCAACCAAACACCCATTGGATTTCCCATGATACTTGTGTAGTCAAGGAAGGAAATAATTCCTATATTTTAGAGGTTGCATTCATCAGGGATTGCGCAAGTATGGCAGGCTATCTAGAGGCTGAAAATTGGCTAAGTATTGGTCAGTTTTGTTCATGACAGTGTGACACAATTAGTTAAGTAATAAAGGGCTCTTGTGAGAATATTTTTGTATGTAATTGTTTATGATCCATGCTCAATATACAATAGAAGATAATGGGGTTTTGAGCAACAAGATTTCCCCAAGAAATTATCTGTGTTGTGTGTGATTTGATTCTTCTTTATTTCATGTGATTGGCGATTGTATTTTTAATTCCGCAAAATATTTGTAGAAGAGATTCAGTATTTAAATTTAGTACATTGTTATATTGGATGAATCCAAGATATACTTGTGCATTTTCTATAATTTCTACACCTCCAACAACAAGGTTTTAGAAAATACATTATGGATAGTAATTTATACATAATTGCTTAAGGTCCCCATCTACTGATTGTAGTGGTGTATGTGGATGAAATAAACTTTGGCAGCAACGTGGAACAACTAGGGCATCAATTTTCAGAATGTATGCAAGCAATGTTTGAAAAGTCCATGTTTGGAGACTTGTATTTCTTCTTGTGACTGAAAATATCTCAATCTCAGAAAGGAGTGTTTATCTCCCTATCCAAATATCTCTCAGAAACTCTGAAAAAGTTTTGGTTGGAATACTGAAAACCTGTAATCACACCCATGGTTACAGGTTGCAAGATGTCCAAAGAAGATGAGACACCCCTGATAAATCAAATAGAATACAGATCCATGATAGGAAGCCTGTTGTATATTACAATGTCAAGGAAAAATATAATGCAAGTCATGAGTCTTATGGCTAGATTTCAAACTCGTCCACGTGAAAGTCATGTTGTTTTCAAAAGGATTTTAAAATACATTCAAGGGACAACAGAGTATGGAGTGTGGTATGCTAAAATAAAATAAATCAAGTTGAAGGCCTATACCGATGTAGATTGGGTTCGCATCATTAATGACAGGAAAGGTAATTTTGGTGTAGCCTTCTTCCTGGGAAAATTCTTGGTGTCTTCGGCCAGCAAGAAAAAAACCTCTTTGTTGACTATTGAAGGAGAATATATTTTTTATGCAACATGTTGCATGAAAATTCTATGGATGAAGAAGATTTTAAAAGATATACAAGTAGAGCTAATTGATACCTTCCCAATAATGTGTGACAACACAAGTTTCATTATCATCTCCAAAAATCCAGTCATGCATTAAAAAAAGAAGCATATTCCTATCAAGTTCCATTTCTTAAGGGAACAGGTTGCAACCAACATGATCAAACCTAAATATGTGGCCACTAAAGAGAAATTGGTAGATATCTTTACCAAACCACTGGCAAGAGAAACATTTGAATATCTCAGACAAAAAATAGGAGTTCTAATTCCTCCCTCCAAATGAATTCATTTTGGTAAGGGGTGGCAACTACTCGGCATGTGGAGCTCATGGACGAGTAGACTGCAATGGTTTATGGGGAGTCTTTAAGAAGTACTACTTTCCATTGATGACAAAGGAGGAGAATATTGGAGAATTCCATGCCTAGCCCGAGGGGAAGCATATGGTGTGGCCATCAATTCCAAAGGGGGAGATTTTTAGACAATCAATGGTTGTTTTAGTATTGGCATTGATGTCCAAAAGAGTCAATAGTGATCCATTGATATCTGTAGGCTTCTGGTAGAGAATCATCATAGTAGTAGGCTTATTGAAAAGCTCTAAATGATGGTTATGATGGTTGGGATGTTAGCATTCCAAGAATAAGAATAAAGGTCAAGATGAAGGGTGTGGAAAAAAAATTTGGTGCCACCCTTAGAGGCAAAAAATGAGCTCCAAGTCTACATCAGACCCTACCCATTGGTAAGTTCTCTTATAAATATTTCCAACAATATGCGGAGGTTCGAAAAAGGGCTCCTGGATCAAAATATATGGTCTGTTGAAGTTTAGGAATTTGGAGCCTTATGAAGGATGACATATCGGAGGTTGGTGCATCAGGACCTCAGACCATCGGAAGGTGGAGGATATCAGAGCATCAGAATCTAAAGGATATCGAAGCATTGGAAGATGGAGGATTTCAAACATCAGAGATTAGTGAATATCAGAGCATCAGAGATGGTTGTATTTGAGGTCAGTAGATGTTGGAGGCCTAGGATATTAGAATATTAGAGGAGTGGAATTTCGGAACATCAGGGGTCTGGTGTATCGGAACTTCATGACAAAGCTACTCTAGTATGTTGTGATATCTAGCATGTGAATAAGAGGTAAACTGCTGATAAATTCCAAAGAATAATTAAAAAAGGAACCCATTTAAAAACCAAGGTCTGGTGGGTCCTCCTCTCTCTCCTCTCGGAGGAAACATGGCAACATGAGAGTGGCTCTGAAAATTTATACGGGTAGACGTCTACATGATGTGGTGGTACAACAGGACAAAGGGCAGACAGATTCAGCGTTTTTGGGTCTCCTAGTTAGCCAATTCCAGGTGACACGTGACATCACTATTGAGGCACCACGTGGAGTGATGATGCGACGATGATGTCATATCAGAGGTTAGCATATCAGAAGATGAAGAATCCCCCCACCTCTTCGCAAATTCTCATTATGAAATTTTTTATGGAGGGGCTCCGATGTAATGATGGCATAGTGTAATAGATGAGTTAAGAGAACCAAAGGCATAGTGAAAATACAAAGGGAGATTAACCCCAGAAGGAGCTTGAAGGATTTAGGACCTAAGCACTAAACCCCTCAATCACAACGCAATGTCCTATTGAAAATGAGTGCCAAAAGAACTAAATACTACACTAATAAAGGAAATCAGGGAGTGCAATATCGTAATGTCTCATCTTTGAAAGTTGCGATATGGAGTTCTTTGATGGTGTAACTTTGTGGAGTGAAGAATCTAATGTTACAAAATAGAGGTGTATCCAAGGATGGATTTATCAGAAAAAAATTAAAGAAGTGAAAGACATAGTTGCCTCATAAAATTAATGATGAGAGTTGACAGTGTTTGGTTAATACAACAAGGACCACGATTACACAGGCTAATTTGAGAGAATTCTATTTTGAGCTATGGAGTATGCTACCTCTAATCTTCCTATGCACTCCTCAATGAATTAAACAGAGTTCAGAGAAGCCATGTTGAAGTAAAGTCTGTGCCTGAAAATCCATGAATGAGCATAGTGAGCCTAATTCGAGTATGCAGGTGGACTAAGAATTTATTTCTTGGTTAGAAGAAGAGCTCCGGTGTCCATTCCTATAATTATGTATGTGAAAAAATTCATCGAGAAGACACAATGGTAGAAATGTGTGTCACGCAAAGAAACACTTGATTTGTTTGCGCGTGAATGATGGAGATAGGACTGGGGAAGTACGCAACAGTGGAACAAAACTCTAGGAATTCCTTGAGCAAGTTAGAGCAAACAAAATTGTTGAATTTGTTGTGGTGTGAGAGTTGTGTGAGTGTTGTGTGAGAGGGAGCATAGAGGTTGTGCTGAGGGAGAAGCAACAGAGGATGTGTTGTGAGACAATAGAGTGTTGATCATGTGCTAAGCTGAGCTGAGTGCAAAAGGAGCAGTTCTGAAAGAATGGTGGAGTTGATGAATCAACAGGGGACCTAGAGTAGGAGGCAGTATTGTGACTCAGTGAATTGGTATTTACCTTATTTGTAAAAGTCCTTTGTTTTCAGTTTGAAAATTGTATGAAATAGTAGGACAATGGCAATAGTAGGTGGTGTTCTACATTCAAAGAGGTTGATGCCTCTTGACAAGTTTTTCCTTGCTATATTAAAGGGGTTGGTGCCTCCAATGAGTGGGTGCTCAGAATTAAACTAATGTAATTAAGTGGGTGCTTAATTTTCATCTTAAAAAAACAACAAATTGGTGGTTTTTACCCTTTCAGTTTCCACCTTAAAATACCTTTGTCTATGTGTGTATGTGCTGATCTTGAGAATTATTATTGAACATGTGAATGATCATGACTTACTGCTCATATATTTGTGAACCAATGCTCTCATAAAATAACTGACAATAAAGGGACTAAGTAAGAACATTTTTAAAAAGAGAAAATTGAAAATAATATGACAAATACTTATTCACCCTCCTCTCAGTAATTCCTTAATTCACCCTCCTCTTAGTAATTCCTTATACAAACAATAGGTTATGGTTTCCTTATTGTATGCTTTTACTAAATTTTGTATTTTAGACCATGCTAAAGGAGCTATATAAAACTAAATCACTGACACAATATTTTAAATAGTCTCATTATATTTTTAGTAGCAAAATTAGCTAGTAATGAAAAATTGTTAATTAAAAAATATAAAGAATTTTATAGATAAATTCTTATTGCGGCTAAGTAAGTTTACCTATAAATATGAGTTCTCATTTTTTTTCTCTAATATTATATAGAGAATCATATGGATAGTTTATAAGTTTGTTTTATGATATGTTTTTACTAAAATTGTGTTAGCACATATATACTCCAATTTACAATATAATATGGAGGCTCATTGTATTTTCAATAACAATTATAAGCTATGTAGTTGCTATTTGTTGTTTGTTAATTTAAATACTCAAGTCTATAGATAAATTCTTACGTTAGATATAAGTGGGTTTACTCATAAACATTCTTTGTTATTTTTTCTCTCATATATTATTTGGGAGATAGTATCCATAGAAGATATCTATATTTGTAAGGAGAATTGCATCTATGTATTATGTTGGACATGAACCAATTATTTTTAAGATAATTATTTTCACTACTCTATATAATTAAAATGGTAATATTATAACATTAAGTTTATATGTGTAATTGGATTAGCTCAAATGATAGAGGCATTTGAGATTTGTGTAAGAAGATTTGAAGTTGATTGTTGATGTTGGTTGTGTTTGTTGTATGTTTTTGTCATTGTTCGTATAAGGCTAAGCATTGTTATCAACGTATATGGGTTTAGGTGTTTTATTTATTAAGAATGTGATTTCAAGCATTTCAATTAGTGTTGATGGGTTTAAAATGTGTGTCATTTGTTAAATGTAGTCTAAGTGCCGAAACATGTTTTCACAAAGTTTCCTATGAGAAAAAAATTCACAAAATTTTCAATATGAAAAAGAAAACTACGTCATATCAAATCTTAGTAATTAAGAATGGAAAATTATTTTGAAGTTTAAAAAATTGGCGAATCTTGCTAGTACCTAATATGAAAACTATAAAATGTGTATTGATGTATTTGTAAAATTATTGAAATTTATAATGATTTTATATATACTTTCTATATAATTTTGGCGATTTTTGACGTAAAATAATTGTATATTGAAAAATTTGAGCGAATCATTTGAAAAAAAATGAAAATTGGTGAATATTTTTTTAGGAAAATCATGAAAAATGAAAAATTAGCCCACCTACCAATATTAGCCCCTAAAAAGTTCCATGTATAATATAATATTAATATCTGTAATTTTAGTTTATATTAATTTTTATTTGTGACTTCTTAAAAATTTAAAATATATATATAAATTTCAAAATTTTATAATTTAAAAAAATATAAATATAAATTATATTTATTAAAATATTTTATAATTCAAAATTATTTAAATAAATAAAAATAAAAGCCATATAACAATACTAAAAACCTACACAATGTTGATAAATTCCTCACCTTAATTATTTTAAGAAAGATTTGTATGAAAATTGGCATCTCTGTTTAGGAAGTTAAATTCGAACTTTTAATGTTTCTTATTAAAATTGAGTTATAGCTTTAGTTGTAAAGACATTTTAGTCTCTGACAGAATTTAGAATTCAACGAGAAGACACAATGCCAAAAATGTGTGTCACGCAAAGAAACACTTGAGTGGTTTGCCCGCGAATGACGGAGACAAGATTGGGGAAGTACGTTGCAGTGGAACAAAACTTTCGGAAGTCATTGAGCAAGTTACAACAAACAAAATTGTTGAATTTTTTTTTGTGGTGTGAGAGTTCTGTGAGAGGGAGAGCACAGAGGTTGTACTGAGGGAGGACCAACAGAGGATGTATTGGGAGACGATAGAGTGTTGATCATGCGTTGATAGTGTAGAAGGAGCGTTTGTGCAGGAATGGCCGAGTCGTTGACTCAGTGAATTGGTATTTTTTTTTATTTGTAAAATTAATTATATGAAATAGTAGAATAATGGCAACAGTTGGTGGTGTTTTGCATTCAAAGAGGTTGATGCCTCTTGGCTGCCAAATTAACATAAGGAGACAGCAGAGAATTTCAGAGCACAACGGAACTACATACATATTTATTGAAAGGAGAAATGTATATTTATACAAGTCAGAAACAGTTATGCATAAATTGAATCTAGAAACTGATTGCTAACTAATCTAGAACTACTTCTAAACTAACCAAATGATTAATTCTTTAACACCCCCTCTTAATCTTGAGGGTTACATTATTTTATTCCTAACTTTTGACATTGAAATTCATTCTATATTTCCGAAGTCAGAGAGAAGTCTCTTGACTTTCAACTAGATTTGGTTTTCTTCTTCTTTTCTTCCAAATTCTGTAGCCTCTAAATTGTTTCATCATATTCGTCTTATTGTATTGTTCAAACTTCAGACTTTTCATTTGCTGGTGCAGGTCTTTTACTATTCCAGGTTGTCTAAGCATGTCCTGGACATCTTCAAGAAATGTGGGCTGCTGCCACATATTGTCTTCCGTATTATGGTTTTCATGATCAATCTGCTGCAACATAATATTAGAATAATGTCTTATTTCTTCAAAACTCCAATGCATGAAAATTTCATTGACATGTACATCATGCATGTCACCTTCAAATTCATTTCTACATCTTCTATGTAGATCTCATCCAGACATGGTGTTGCAAGCCATGTTTCAATAAACTTTAACTCTTCTTTATAATCATTTTGTGTACCTGGACATTGGAAATCAATATCAGAATCCAAAATATTTTTAGAATGACATTGGTTTCAGTCTTTTTTCTCATACCATGTCAAGTTAACAAAAGGAGACAACAAGAGAATTGTGCAAAGAGAGCACAACAATGTCACTACACATTTACTCTTCGTATCTTTTAAATGAACCATAAAAAAAATGATTCCATTCCTCACTTTCGCATTTTAAATGAACCACAAAAAAAACATGATTCCATTCCTCAACCGTATTCAAATTCCATTAATTCTTCCAAAAACTTAATATCTTTTAAAAATTACAGCCCTCTTTTAAATCTCATTTAAAAAAAAAAAATCCCTCTTTTAAAAAACTTCAACTTCATTCATGCTCTTTTAAATAAACATTCAACTTCATTCATGCTCTTTTGAATAAACCTTTTTCACATTCCTTCATGGTTTTAACATTACTTTTAAATGCCTTTTTTTCATTAACCTATAAGCCATTTTCAAAACAACTTGATGTAAGCCCTTTTCAAAACAACTTGATGTTTAAAATGATTTCATACCTTCACCTCTCCTAATTTTATTTGCGTGGAACACAAAATTTTCAACAATAGGACTTTTCAATAGTAGGACCGCTCAGTTGGACTTTTCAACAACAAGACCGCTTAGTTCCGCTTTCTCGCAAGACTAAAAGTATGCATGTTTCCTTTTACTCCAGCGTGCAGAGGCGACAGACAGGCTCTTTCTCTCCAGCAGAGGTAGTAGGGCTATGCGAATTGGGGCTCTTCCTCGGCTCCTTCTATCTGGCGGCTTTGCCGTCTTCTTTCACAGCCTTACTATGGCTCGGCTATGTACAACGAGCGGCTCAATTTCCGAACGTAGTCTCTAGACTGCTACTCCATCAACAACAAACGATCATGCATTCTCTATAAGTGTCGGCCATCTACAACACATTTCGGTGCATGTTCTTTAAAACCTTCATTGGAGGTCTTTCATATGGAACAAAAAATCTTTGGTGGCAAGGGCAAGGCTGCTTATCCAACCGCAACAGGAAAATAAAATATGGAACAGAGGACCAGCAGCAACAGTAAAAGAAACCAGTGACCCTTTACCCTTCAACGGTTTTCTTCAACCGGTCAAACACCTCCTCACTTGACGTAGTTAATTGTAGTCACTGGCGGCAACAACAGTCGTATGTTTCGAACTTCCACAATCTGCAAACAAATTTTCTCCCTCTCAAACTGGAATCAAACTTGACCAGCGACATTCTCTCAAGTAACTATACCAACAAAACATTTGCCCAACTACTCTCTGCTTCTCGAAAAAACTGCAGACTAAATCTTGTCACTGGCTCGGTCTTCTTTGATTGACAATTCTTTCTCCTTACAATTCTTTCTCCTTAACAGACTGCGTTTTCCCACTTCAAACGCAAAGAAAACTTGAAATTTTTCTAATCAGACTCCTCTTGTGCCCTGATCTCTGTCTCTGCTACTCCAACGATCAAACAACAAACAGAAAAAATATATTCAAAAAAAGATCGACCAGATCAACTCTCAGCTCTGATACCATGTCAAATTAACAAAAGGAGACAACAGAGAATTGCAGAGAGCACAATGTCACTACACACACACATTTATTGAAAGGAGAAATGTATATTTATACAAGTCAAAAACAGTTATGCATAAACTGAATTTGGAAACTGATTACTAACTAATCTGGAACTACTTCTAAACTAACCGAATGACACTCCTTAACATTGGCAAGTTGGTGTTCGCTATTTTAAGGTGGTTGGTGCCTTTAGTGAGTAGGCGCTCAAGAACAAACTGATGTAATTAAGTGGGTGCTTAATTTATATCTTAAAAAAACAACAAATTGGTGGTTTTTAACCTTTGGGTTTCCACCTGTAAAATATATGTGTCTATGTGTGTACATATTTACATTTAGAATTGTTGTTGAACATATGAATGCTCATGACTTATTTCTTATATATTTGTGAATGAATTCTCTCATAAAATAACTGACAATAAAAGGACTAAGTAAGAACATTTTCGAAAAGAGAAAATTGAAAATAATCAGACAAATATTGATTAACCTCCCTCTTAGTAATTCCTTATACCAACAATAGGTTATAGTTGCCTTATTGTATGATTTTACTAAATTTTGTATTTTATACCATACTAAAGGAGTTATATAAAACTAAATCATTACACAATATTTTACTATGGAGGCTCATTGTATATTCAATAACAATAATAAGTTATGTAGTTGCTAATTGTTAATTTCAATACTCATGTCTATAGATGAATTCTTACAATAGATATAAGTGGGTTTACTTATAAACATTCTTTATCATTTGTTCCTCATATGTTATTTGTTCCATATAGGATACCTATATTTGCAAGCAGAATTGCAACTATGTATTATGTTGGGCATGAACAAATATTTTTTAAGATAATTATTTTCACTACTTTATATAATTAAAATGGTAATATTATACCATTAAATTTATATGTGTAATTGGATTAGCTCAAATGAAATAGTCTTTTAAAATATATATAAGAGGTTTTGAAGTTGACTCTTCAAGTTGGTTGTGTTTGTTGTATGTTTTAGTCATTATTTCTATAAAGCTAAACACTATAATCAATATATATGGATTATTAAGAATGTCATCTCAAACGTTTCAATTAATGTTAATGTATTTAAAATGGGTACTATTTGCTAAATGTAATACAGTGCTAAAACATATTTTCACAAAATTTTGTACGAAAAGACTCACAAAAATTTCAATATAAAAAAAAATCACACAAATTTCAATATGAAAAGAAACTACATTACATCAAATCTGAGTAATTCTATATAATATAATTTTAATATCTCTACATTTAGTTTATATAAATTTTTATTTGTGATTTCTTAAAAATTTTAAAAGAAATTAACTTCCAAAAATTAATAGTTTTAAAGAAATATAAATTACAATTATATTTATAAAAAAATTATAATTCTAAATTATTTGAATAAATAAAAACATGAAAGCCATATAACAATACTAAACTTCTGGATATCTATCGTTCTATTTTTGTTCTCCACGTATGTCTAATATGTATGTGTCTTCCGTCACAGTTTTCGTTATTTAAATCTAAATATGAATGCACATATCATGAAAGCCATGCCAAAGTCATCCCTCTCCCCTCACAAACTCTATGAGTGGTATTGAATCAAATTCTATTGCAGTGATATAATAGAAATTCTATTGCACCTTACTATGACCACTCCAAAACAATATATGTGATTTTTGGACATTTTTAAATAGATATAAAAAATTCCAAGAATAGCTAATAATATTTGAGTTTCCTTCTTACAACGAAGTTATGTTCGCTGGAGTGTTTTCGAAGGCTTTGTACTGTATGTGCTCATGTACTTACCTGATGTCTTGTTTTTTGTTTTCTATCTGAAGACACAACATCTTAGCAACCTTTCCTTTCCATTTTTCCTGCCGTTATTTTCACTTCCCATGCATTCCGATTCGCAGGAAAAGATATGAAAGGTATACATTTTCTGATGGTTAAATAAATGGAACTAAAAAAACTCAACAAACCTTCAGAAAACTCGACTTCGCTTTTCTACGGGTACTTGTACTTCCGGTTGCGTTGGTTATACTAATTATTCTTCGCCACTCTGAGTGTAAACTCAGAGAGCTTAGCGGAATGATGATTGAGAAGAAATGTATACTATACTGTAATTTGTTTAATTTCTACGAAATAAAAATAGAAAATAATAATTTAAGAAATAACAGATGAAATGTATGTTTTTTTTTTGTCATAAGAAGAGGTGATTTATTGAAATAAGCTGAAAAGGAGATTTATATAAAAATTATAAATTATTTCACTTCATATTAATTAATTGGGTATAGTAAAATAGTTTATTGTAATTAAAAATTTGAAATATTACCTTTGTTATTTATTTATTTGAATAAATAAACAAAATAATTTTGATATAAAGATTTGTATCTTTATGAATGAAACAGAAATTAAAAGAGTTTATTAAAAATACGTGATAATTTTCTGAAGTGCCTAAATTAGGGGATTGAGAATATTACATAATTTTCAAGTAAAAAATACTTACATATAATTTATTAAAAAAATTGTAACTTATCATAACACATATACAACTACCTACATCAAACTAACATATATAAATTCATCTCTTCATTCCAGCAATATGTTTGAGAGGCAAATCAATATGTTGAGATGTATAAAGGAATAATGTTGTGGCTAAAGGATGTTAGTGTAGTCATTAATTGTAGCATAATTTATTGTAGGAATAAGGGAAGATAAAATGCCTAGTTAACAAAATATAGAACTAGGATCAAAGAAAGTAACCCAATGAACTACATATCATATATTTAGCAATGAGATTACATGGTTAGAACATTATGTTCCACTATAGTTTTTTATCTCTATGATAAAGTTGCCAAGTATAGAATGATTGATTTAGCAAATTCCAACGCAACTAGAGCCTCATTTAACTCAAAATAAAAGAGTACCTTGTGCATATATTAATTGCAGTTGACAACATAGATAGCTATGATAATTCATTTTTTAGTTCTGCGGTATTATTGAAACCTAGACTTACCATGGCCTGCTATTCTTTGTGTTAAGAAAAAAAAGGAATATCACTCTATTTCAAAATATTATATATTGTTATGTGAATGTGAGTAATAATACTAAGTGTACTTGTCGATTTTGAGTGTCTTCAAAATGGAGAGCTATTATTTGTTATTATTTATTGAACTCAACCTCCTCGATCCTACAATAGCTACTGTAACACGGCAGGTATCCTAAATTAGCACTTATTTTATTTTATATTAAGACACTTTAGTAGATATTTCTCCTTGTTTAAAAAAAACACATATATATAATTTATATAATGATGGAACGGAAGTAATGATGGAAATAACTATTTAGAAAGTGAGAAATGAGATGATAGACATAATGGTTTTTCACTTCCAGGAAATGCACCAAGAATTGCTAGGGTTGAAATTAACTCGAACTAATAGGGAGACACTTAGGGAAGGGAAGTTGATTATACCCAAAAGATAAAAAAGGGAATATGACTCGAGAAAAATGTCATAACTCCTGGAAGCCCAAGAAAAAAGAAAGAAAACCCACTGAAAAGGAAGACAATGAGGTTTTTCTTTACTGGAAACTTCCGGAGGAAGAGAAAGACGAGAACGTTACTTTGCTGATACTAGTGTGAAAGAAATACCAGTTTTGAACCTCGAATGAGCATGACATTGCTTGACGTTCAGTGGGTGATATAGTAGAGGTTCTTTGTGGAAACTTTCCTCGAAAACTCTGGAACCTGTCAGTGAGAGGAAAAGCTCAGTAGTGTTCAGAAAGGAAGTTGAATTAAGGTTGGGATAATTGTAGCAATTCCTGGTGCACCTCCCCATGAAGAGAAATAATTATCTTGTTGTTTAAAAAAAAAAAATTATGATAAGTCGCATGAGGAGTACAATTTTCAGGAATTTGTTGAACTGAAAGGATTGACTTGTCCCAATGTGAATTAGAGGATTCTGAATAGAATGTCATGTACTCAAGTCTGTAGTTGGATGCTACCATTAAAACAAGTTAATTTTTTGATAGGGTTATATCAATCTATAAGTGGTAAATGAATGCATAAAAACAAAAAGTAGATTAGAGTATGGTTACATTCTAGGCACAGCCAGATTACCCGCGTCGGTATAAGTCAGAGAAGCTATGGTGAATGGGTTGTACGTAAACCCAAAACAGGCTCGTAGTGTCCATAATCTAATGAATGCAACATAAGAAATTTTTTTATTTGGAAATGGATGAAGTTCAACCCAAAAGAAAACTACCTTGCAATGGGCAAAAATGCTCTATTTCAAGTACGTAAGCCAATATTGAAAGGAAATTATGAACTACTATCTTCTTTCTCTTTTTTCACAAAATAAAAACTGAATACTTTTATATATAAATTTAAACAAATGATACACCTTCAATCAGAATTGTAGTGATAGGAAGAGAATAAAATGGTTCTAATATGTAATAATCAAGTATAACATATTTTCCTTTGATTTATTTTGATGGGTAAAAAGGAAAAATGAAAAGAACAGAAATTATCAAATAGCCATATCAATAACACTATCAATAACACTATTAAAGTTGCAGACATCCATAAGTTAAATATTTAAATAATCATTAAAAAAGAAATCGCACGGAAGTTTTAAAAAGAAATGCGCAAACTTTCTCGATTAGGGTTCGATATTTAACAACATAGAAGGAAAGAGGTAAATCGGTGCAACCATTCTCATAATCTAAGCAATCGATGAATACATTGTAAGAACATGCCCCCATATCACATGCAACACCATGGAGCAAGGGCACCCCACTTTTATTAAATGAACTAAGTAGGACTAGGGGCCAACCCTTCAGCCAAACCATAAAAAATAATTTCATCACGATTGTCTTATTTTGTAAAAAACAGAGTCAGTGTTCACTTTTTCCACACAGGAAAATCACATAGTACACAACAAGTAACCTCAGAGTTTTCTCATAACCCTAGGTAGAGAAAAAAAATTCATTTTGGCAAGAGGAGGTGTAACCAAAAGTTGAGAAGAAAAACTTGGAGAAAATGAAAATGAACTGAAATGAGACTTTTCATTCCCAACTAATGAGAAAGGTATTAAAGAAATTTGAGAACATTCTTCGTCATATTTTAAAAGCCGCTCACCTCCAGTTTTCAGGACCTGAAATAGGAGAAAAGTGAGTAAATTAGTCAAGCTCTCAACCCTAGTAAACTAGACAAGGATATTAAATATACAGTCGTATGAAAACTAAAAGAAAATTTTCAACAAGAATAATTGCTACCTAAGTAGTGACAATAATCAACCGTGGAAGAGGAAGAGAAACTTATAAAAAAAAATATCATGTAATTTTAATCTAGCGACGGGGATAAAAATATGAGTGGAAAAATAGAAAAAATTAAGTTTTGAAAGGAATACATACTAGAAAAACCTTAAACCTGGTAAGCCTGAAGCATAATGGAAAAATCCACCAAAAGAATTTTCTATAAAGAAAAAAAAGGTAAGGTATGAGACAAAATCATAATAGTATTTGTTAGACTGCAAAACTTATTGAGAAGGAAACATAAGGAATTCATGGTAGGAAACTTGAAGGAATAATCCAAGAAAAAAAATTTTACATGGAAAAGATGGAAACCCCGCATAATCGCCTCCTCTCTGATCTAACCATGAGAGAAACATGTACGCTCACAACGTCGCCTATCTATGGTGAAAAAAATCCAAACCCTAGCACCTAGATTTCCTCATGCTCACGAGAGAATGAGAGAATGATGCCAGACCCCAGCCAAAGGAGCGGGGTGCTCACCCAAACTACCCCAAATATTTTCCAATCTTTGATATGGTTGAAAAAATCGAAGCTACCGAATCAAATCACATGTGGCATCACAAATGTTAGGAAGGAAACATGTTAATATGCCACATACGCATCTACGTAAGTATTCTGGAGAGTTCAAAGGGACACACTGAGCTCCACATAACAATTATTCATATAAAACATGGTTACCAAGGGTAGAGTGAAAAGTGAAAGCTATAAGCCATTCAACCATATGTTAAAGGTACATAATCATAACTTTCAATGCTTATTAGTTACACAAAAAGAAAACCCACATCAGTCCCATCTAAAAGAACCTGACAGGGGTAAAGAGCTTGAATATGCTAGGGAAACTTAATATGGAATTCATTCTACTATTATGATAGGTGTGTAGTATATTTACCATACTTAATAATGCAATATAGTGTGTATGGGAAATTACTAGCAATTTTTAGATGGTTAAATTTTGGATGGTCATTTGGATAAATAAAAAATCTTTTGACCATATGCATTCTTTTAATGAACATGTGAAGTCCTCTAAGCCATCTCGTCATTGAAGAAAAAATTAGTCTAAAGTTTTGTCTTTAAAAGATAAATTTAATTAGAAAAAAAAAAAATCGAGCAAAGATGTTAAAACTACCATCAAATTCCAAGTGTTTGGTCTATAATCATGACCCTTGTTACATCCTTGGATGTATTTTCAATTGTCTTGTCCCGAATGTCTCTAAGAACATTGATTTCTCAAGACATTTGGTCTCACTTCAAAAGAACATAACGATGTGACCATTTGTACATGGAGATAAGATCCATGCCACGAAGTGAGGAACCTATGAATTTTGAAAAAAAAAAAAAAGTCTATCACTAAACTCACAGATAGGAACCCGTCAATTCTAAAAAAAGAAATGGTTATCACTAAACTCTCAAAGAGTGACTTTTTTTTTCAACGGGATGATCAATGTCAGAGCTTCCATCTTCCAAAACCAATCCTCACACTTTTGTAGTGTACCTAACTAGAAAAAATCATTTAACAACCATTTCATTTCAAAATAATTTCGAAAATGGATGAAGGAAGGATTATTGTTGATTGATGAAGTGGTTGTATGCACTGAAAAGGTAAGATTTGTATGTTGGAACTCTTACACAGTATTTTCATCTATATATTACACATTCATTTTAGATGTCTCATGACTTGGAATACCCATGCTAGTAGCTAGAATGATGGTGCAAACATTACCACTTTCCAGTATACTTATCTATAATTCACATCTAGAGTTATTTAAAATTAAGAATTCATTTTTAACATTGTATTTCATAATTTGTCATTATGATAATTAGAGAATTTTTTATTTCAATAGTGGGAATTAATAGAAACTGTCTACTTCGAACATAAAATTTAAAATATTTTGTATTCCATTTTTCTATGATTTTTGGTTCCCAAATCTCTAGAGGCATATTCAAGCCCTAATCAAAGGATTTTGATAAATAGCTCTTTCCAATCATCTATCACGTGCTCGAAAAAAATATTATATGCAAAGGTTGTTCCCTTGGAAAGCTAATGTACCTAGTAACCATGTTTGTTAAAGAAAACCTTTTGGATTTTCATCTTCTAGGAGTATTTTTTTTCTCATACAGGATTCTTTCATTATATTAAAATAACATTATTTCAAGCTCTTGTGATAGATTTTGTGAATTCACATCACTTTACAATTAGAGATGTCTACAACTACTCTAACACCTTTATGTTCTATATTATTTTGTTATTTCATTTATTAATAGAATTTCTATTTCTACCATATTAAAATTCTTTCAATTATATTTATTTATGTGGGTTTAATATACCTTTATTCCTTTCATTTTGTTTCATGTGCAAACTAGTTCAATGGTGATAGAGAGATATTATTATGAAATTATCTCCAAAAATAGAAGAAAAGAGAGATCAAAGCCTTAGAAATCAGCCACTTCGAGGGGGAAACCGCATTTACATTACATAAATGAAGAATTCTTGGATGATACAAATGAAAAGACCTCCTTTCTATATATAGGAGTCCATGGGGTCACAATATAATCCTAGCTGACCTAAAAACAATAATGTAAGGGCACAATAATAGAAATATGGGAGTTATAGGGGTGTAACAATAAAAATAACGGGGGTACACTAACAACAATAAGGAATTACACTAGTAATATAGAGACCTAACAGGCCTCTCTCCTTCAAAAAATTGTTGTCCTCAATTCTTGAGTAGCTCTAGATGCTTCTGTATAAAATTATCATCCTCCCATGTAGAATCTTCAGTGGGTAAGTTCCTCCACTTGATGAGATACTCTGAAATTGATCGATTTCATAGTTGTCAAGTTCTTGTTTCCGTGACTGCTTCAGGTTCTAATATGATTTTTCCTTCCTCATCAATTTCTTGCAATATTGTTTGAATTGGAAGTTTTTCATCTATAACTTTCTTTAAGCATGAAACATGGAAAACTAGATGCACTCGAGAAGAAGAAAGAAGCTCCATTTTGTATGCCATAGTACCAATCATTTTTAACACCTTGTAAGGACCATAGTATATTGGCAATACTTTATTATCCTTCTTAGCTTGCTTGAGGGACATTTGTTTGTATGTTTGTAGCCGTAAAAATACCCAGTCTCATGCATCAAAACTTCTCTTGTTGTGATGTCGATCTTCCTATTGTTTCATTAAATTTTGTGCCAAATTTAGGTTATCCTTTAGATATTGGAGAAGTTGTTGTTGATGCTCAATGTGATCTTCGACTGCTTTAACCTTAGAATTTTCTCTTAAAGATGATGTCATGGATTGTGGTCCATAAAGTGCCATAAATGGCGTCATTTCTGCTGCAGTATGGAAGGAAGTGTTATACCACCATTCAACTAGAGGTAACCACTTGACCCATTATGTTTTTTTATCAGATACAAAACAACTAAGATATCCTTCCAATTTTTTTTTCACTATCTTAGTTTTCCCATCGGATTAAGGATGATAAAATGATCTATGATCTAGTTGAGTACCCAAACAAGAAAATAATTCCATCCAAAAATTTCTAGTAAAAATGGGATCTCTATCGCTTACAATAAACTTTGGGTTTCCATGTATATTTTGAATTGTTTCCATAAATGTAGTAGCAACTATACTTGCTTTAAATGGATGAGATAATGGACAAAAGTGTGCATACTTGGTAATTCTATCAACTACCACCATAATGAAACTCTTTCCTGAATACTTAGGTAAAATTGTGATAAAATCCATTGAAATCTCCTCCCAATGTTAACCTGGAATGGATAAAGGTTGTAGAAGAATCACGGTCTTAATTGTCTCGACTTTGTTTTGCTGGAAAACCAAACATTCTGCCACAAACGTTTGAATATCATATTTAAGGCCATCCCAAAAAAAATCTTTCTTCAACCTGTGGTAAATTTTTAAAAATCATGAGTGTCCTTCTAAGGGAGAAGTGTGCAATTCAAAAATAATATTTTGTTTTAGTTGGGAATTCTTACAAATATATAAGCGATCTTTGTACCATAAGGAATCATTTTTCCAACTAAATGTATCATATGTACTAGGATCTTGCTGCAACTTTTGAATGAGTGTCCACAGGTCTTCGTTCTTCTTCCATTGATCCCTTTCTTCGGTTATCCAACATGGTTGGATAATAGAAATGGCATAAAGCAATGCTTCCACCTCTTCATCCTTTCTTGAGAGTGCATATGCAACAATATTTAGCATCCCTTTTTTGTAGATGATTAAAAAGTCATAACCCAACATCTTTGTGAACCATTTTTTCTGCTCTTCTGAAGATAGTCTTTGTTCCAAAAAGTATTTAAGACTATCATGATCCATTTTTACCTTGAAGTGTCTTCCCATTAGGTAAGGTCGTCATTTATTTAATGCATGTAGTATTTCCAACATTTCCTTCTCATAAATAACTTTTTGTAAATACTTCCCTTTGATTGGACGACTTTCAAAAGAAATGGGTCTTTCTTCTTGCATTAAAACGACACAAATTCCGTTTCTTGAGGCATCACATTCCACAATAAAGGTTTTTGTGAAGTATGGTGTACTTAAGACCGGTGCTAGGCACATTGCCTCTTTAAGATGTTCAAAGGCCTTAGTTGCTTTAGGAATCCATGAAAGTGCACCTTTCTTCAATAATGTTGTTAGAGGTGCTGATATTCTCCCATAATTCTTAAAAAACTTTCAATAATAGCTTGTTAACCCGAGAAATCCTTGCAATTGCTTTATGGTTTTGGGGACTTCTCATTCCCTAATGGATTTAGTTTTGTTAGAATCTACCTTAAAACCCTCGTGAAATACATTATGACCCAGATATTCCACCTCGTGTACTCCAAAGAAACATTTGGATGTTTTTTCATATAATTGTTTGTCCTCCAATAGTTTGAGCACGCTCTCAACATGTTGAACATGATCCTTCCAAGACCTGCTGTAGATTAGTATATCACCAAAAAATTCTAAACAAATTATTTTAAGGAAGGGTTTGAAAATGGAATTCATTAACCCTTGAAATGTAAAAGGTTCATTGGTAAGGGAAAAAGGCACGAAAAAAAAAATTCACAATGACATTCATGAGTTCGAAATGATGTTTTCAGAATATCTTCAGTCTTCATTCTAGTTTTATGATATCCTCAACGAAGATACAACTTGGTAAAATATGTAAAATAAATTTCTCCATGTAATTCATCCAATAATTCATCAATCACAGGAATGGGAAATTTATCTTTAATAGTGAGCTTATTGAGCTCCCTATAATCTGGACACATGCACCATGATCCATCCTTCTTGTGCACCAATACTATTGGAGCAGAGATAGAAATTTGACTAGGTTGAATTATATGAGCCTCTAACATTTATGCAATCATACGTTCAATTTCGCTCTTTTGGACATGAGGATATCTATAAGGCCTTATGTTTGGAGGAACACTTCCTATAATCAAAGGAATAGCATGATCATGATCATGAATAGGTGGGAGTCCTTTGGGAGTTTCAAATAGCTTAGAATGATTTTCCAAGATTTGTTGGAGATTTGGAGAAATAGATGATTTTGATGTTAGAAATTCTAGTGAGCATAATTGTGCAATTATGCCTTGTTTTTCTTTCATTAGAATATTTTTCATGACATTAGAGCTTATTATCTTTCCCAACTTCCCCGTGATACCCCATAATTCAACTTCATTTCCTTCCAAAAACAAATTTCAAGAAAATTTCTTTAAAACTAAAATATATCGTCCCCAAATATTGTAACAATTGTACTCGTAGTACAACATCAACACCTCCCATTCAGATTCAAAGAATTGGACTATTCAATACATATTCCCCCATGGTTATCTTGATATTATGGAATTTCCCATAGAAATTTATAGTTCCTCCATTTGCAACCATCACTTGAAATTCTAGTGCTGTGTATTGGAAGTAATTCAATTCCTTGGCTACCTTACAATGAATAAAATTATGGGTACTACCTAAATTAATCAACACTATTACCTTTTTCTTCTTGATATATCCTTCTGCCTTGAGAGTTTGAGCAATGGTAATTCCTGCCAATGCATTACACGATATGGTTATAATCATTTCTTATTTCTCTAGGGTCGATTCTTGGTGTATATTGTCTTCTTTTGAGGTTTCTTGTTCGTTTTATTCCTCCTCTTCACAATCTATGTAAAATAATTTCTTCTCGGCACACTTATTACCTTTAGTGTATTTTCTATCACAACTATAGCAAAGCCCTTTCTCTCTTTTTTCCTCCAATTGTTGTGGTGTCAACCTTGTAGGTTGTGGAAGTCTAGGAGTAGCAACACTTCCATATTTATAGATGTGAGTGGTAGGCTTCCTTGTCGCCATAATTCTACATTCAATTTTTCTTGCCAACCTGAATGGCTTCTCCAATGAATCAAGTTCCAAAAGGAAAAACTCATGTTGGATGTTATCCTTTAAAGTCTCTACGAAGGCATGTTTCTTTGGAATATCAGTTACCCTTATATTCAATTTTTGGAAGTCCTCAATGTGCTCCACCACTGAACCCTTTTGTTTTAGATTTATCAATTAGCTAAAGAAGGTGTTTCTCTTTGTATCGCCATAATGTGCTATCATTTCCTCCATAGAAATTGATCAAGTGATAATTTTTTTATGGGAGTAAAGCCATCGATAGCTTACAAATGTATTTTTTTCTAAATATAAAGTTGCAATGTGTACATTTTGTGTGTTTTTCACATTATTGAGATCAAAATATTGCTCCAAATGTCGTATACATGTTACGCTATCCTTTCCATTAAACTTCCTCATATCAATCTTTGGAATATGGTGGGTCTTTAGTACAAAATTAGAGTTTATGAAATCATGATTAACATTTATTTTTTGTCATCATGAGTTTCCTCTACTATATTTTCGCAATTAGGAATCATTTATTGTATCAAATTTGTGAAACCTTCCTTCAAACCTTTCATGTCTGCTTTTATATCATTCTTCATGTCTTCCATATTGTCTTTCATTTTTTCATCTATCGTAGCCTCCATGTCATCCATCTTAGCTTCAATGCCATGCATCTTAACTTCCACGTCATTCTTCAAACCATCCATCTTAGCTTCCACACCTTTCTTCAAACCATTCATCTTAGCTTCCATGCCTTTCTTCAAAACTTCCATTTCATTTTTTATTGTTCTTTGTGACAGCGAAATTTGGTGCACTTGATCTTATAATTTTGATATATAATTTTGCAATCCTTCCTCCTCATGAGTCATAGTAAAGTATTCTGAGGGCTTAATGGGTGTTGAATTATTCTTATGTGGAATTTGAGAACCTAATACTAATATCTATGCTTCAATATGCACTTGGAATCCCTTCGGACTGATTTTTCAAACAAAACTTGTGAAATTCCAAAAAACAATACAGACATTTTTCTTGATTTTGAGGAGCTCGATATTGAAACTATTGTATCTCTATAATTTTAGATCCCTGATATTTTATCTTTGCTTTTGTAATATCCCTCTAAATCTTCTTTCCAATGCCACAGGACTGACCTGATTTGGACTCTTCAAGGCAAAGTTATGTCCAATCTCCCATAATGACCTAATTATGGACTGGTTTAGTAGGGAAAATTTATACAGTGTGCCATGTGTCATTTTTTCCTCCTTCAGCCTTGAAATTGGTACACACGAAACTAAATTCTATGTAATTTTGGCCATGTTTTACATAATTCCAATCCAATGCTCAGAGAGAGACAAAGAGTTATGACGATTCTCTCAATGTCACTTCTTTAAGATGAAATTTGGGAGACTACAAAAACCCTAACTTCCACAGTTCATATATCTAAAAATATTGTGAACCAAGATTTGAAGTTTTACACGAAGTTCCTCAAGTGTTCTTCGAAATGGACTTTTGGTTTTAGAGTCTAAACCCACATAGAAAAAAATTTATAGCAAAAATTCCATGATGACATCTTTGAAGTAGTGAAATCCTAGAATCCAAAGCTCTCATACCAAATGTTATGAAACCAGCTCCAAAAATAGAAGAAAAGAGAAATCAAAGCCTTATAAATAAGCCACTTTGAGGGGGAAACCTCTTTACATTACATAAATGAATAATTCTTGGATGATAAAAAGGAAAAAACCTCCTTTCTACATATAGGAGTCCATTGGGTCAAAATATAATCCTAGTCGACCTAACATTAATAATTTAAGGGCAAAATAATAACAATATGGGGGTTACAGAGGTACAACGATAACAATAAAGGGGATACACTAACAACAATAAGGGACTACACTAGTAATATAGGGACCTAACATATATCATCGATGTATTTCTCAGTGCATGTCCATGGTGATGTGAGGGTATGATGATTTGTGTTGCAATTTAGTTTCATCTAGGAACCATTTCTCTCGCCAAACCAAGTGGCCACTGATGGTGGATCAAAAGAGATATGAAAGAGTGAGAGTTATTACTAAATTCTGGTTTGAGGAATAATTCACATGAGAGATGAAATTGACAATGGACTATGTTTCCTAGATTCATCAATGACCTAACAACAACTAAGGCACCTTCAACTAGAAACAATTTTGGAGGTCTGACACCATTCAAGGTACAAGTTAACAATGATATCCCAATATTTGAAGGAAAAATAGATATTTATTCTTTGGAGAAATGGTTACATATATTAGAGACATATTATTGTGAGAAAAATATTTCAATAATGAAAAGATCTCACTTTCAATCCTAAAATACCTTCCCCATGTCAAATATTTGTGGCAAGGTTACTAGGAGAGACATAATGAAAAAAATCTACAATATTCAAGGAAATATCCACTTTGGAATATTTTTTGATGCCCATATAGAGGAACTAAACCTTCTAAGGAACTATGATTATGAGCAGATGACATGGAAAAAAATTCAATAGGAAATACACCAAACAATTTTGGAGTACACAAATATATCACATGCCTTAGACTAAAATATGGGTATCAAAGACTTTAACTTCTAGTGTCTACTACGTAAATTAGTTCTCTACATAAGTAACACAAAATGGAGATGGATTTAATGTACATGTCCTTATTGGGAGTTTCTAACTGATATGTTTTCAAAATTGAGAGGAAATTTAAGTAGAGGAATAAGTGGGATTTGATGTATCTATATCTAAAAAAAAAAAAAATGCAGGAAAAGAAATGATAAAGTCATAAAACAACGGGCATATGAAATATTTATTAAATATTTAATTTTGAGCATGTTTTAAAAAATATATTTAGCCATGCAAGGAAGTTATCATTGAAAAAACAATGCATTGATCAAGAGGAGACAATGAGAAATATGCCACCGTATTTGTTTCTCAACCCTACGATTGAGATTTTTAGTTAGAAAAAAAATTAATATACCAACTTGAAATAGGGGGAACATCTATCAAGATAATAAAAGCCAAAGATTAGTTCTTATAGGTAATATTTCCTTCTGGTAAAAGGAGAGGTGAATAAATATTGAAATATATATATATATATATATATATATATATATATATATGCTTGCTAATTAGCATATGTATTTTATTGTGTCATCACTTATATATATATATATATATATATATATATATATATATATATATATATATATATATATATAAGTGATGACACAATAAAATACATATGCTAATTAGCAAGCATTGAAAGACAATTCCATGTAGTGAAATTGAACTCTGTGAAATTTATAACAAATATGTGTTGCATAGTGGTATGCTTAACCGCCACAACCAAATCATAGATAAGCCTAAGCCTGAGAAACCTCTGCACTAGTATAATCTATATTATTGCCTCACAAGGTGACCCTGGTCAATACTTGACAAATTTTCCTACCTGCCAAGCTCCAATTTCCTTCTGTTGTTCCTTAAGGAAATAACCCCTATTGTTTACAGAAATTTCTCATTGAGAATTATGCAATTCGTCTAGGGCCTTCTCTGACTACATGCACCACTTGTACAACTTGGAAAATCCTACAACTGATAGTACACTTCCCTTAAAACTAAATATCAACTAGATAACTCAAGTTATCTACATGCATAAATTATTATTTACTGATTGATGAGTTAACTGGTTGATCAATGGTTAACAAACCCTACTACTGGACCTTCCACTAGTTCTGAAACAATTAGAACTATTTTAACTCACAATAACTCAAATTAACTGAAATAGATTGCTAGAAATAAATTTTAAGGTTTCACGTCCCATTTTTTCTTTAAGTATATATATATATATATATATATATATATATATATATATATGTATGTACATATATATGTCTATACACACACACACACACACACACACACACACACACACAGATATATATATATATATATATATATATATATATATATATATATATAATGTGCAACGAAATACCCAAAAAGAAATATACCATTGTATGGGACCATAAATCAGATGCTCATTACTTTTGAAGGTTTGTTAATGTGAAAAAAATGTAGCGAGAAAGGCTCAATTTGACTTTAGCCTTAGTCAAATTGAGTAAATCGAATTTCCACATGAATAGGAAAACTTGGTAGAATTTAACTCATGTGACATGGCTCTTGTCACTCAATTAGCTCAGTAAATTCGAGTTAGAGGTCTTGGAGTTTAGTTATGCATGTGTGATTGATAAATTTTACTAATCCAGTTCAGCTATTTTGAGTTGTATTCAGTTAACTGGCCTCCAACTATTGTTGGAGTGAGTTGAATGTTAGTGGTGCAGTGGGACAATAGTATAACTCACAGATCTATCATTTAAGTGATCAATCATCCCGAAATTACTAGTGCATGAAAGGAATTTTAATTCCTCAGTTGAAGTTGAGATGAGAAGGAAGTGTAACATCATTTGTAGGCTAGAATTGAGTGTTACATGTGTTTCATGAAATAAGTGATTAATTATTGGGAATTGCGCAATAAATTTGGAGGAAATTATTAAAGAATAGGGGATAATTTCCTCTGGAATTTCACAAGGAAATGTAGAAATTCCTTGTAGATTTAAAAATGATCATGTAATTTACTATAACATAAAAATTGAATCCACTCTACTCATCTATGAAAATAAATTAATGATCAAAATCAAAACTCATAAAAATCACAACTCATAAAAATGCAATAATATTCAGCACACCCACACATATATTTATCTAGGGGAAAGGAACTGCACAAAACCCCTTCCCATCTCTCTTGCATTAATCGGAAAATAGAGAAGAAATAAAATGATTTATCAAGCTTGAGCAACCTTTGCACTAGTATAATCCATCTCATTGCCTTATAAGGTGACCCTAGTCAATACTTAACCAATTTTCCTACCTACAAAGCTACTATTTCCTTGTGTTGTTCCTTAAGGAATTAACCTCTATTATTTAGGGAAATTTCTCATTTAGAATTATGTAATTCCTTTAGGGCCTTCCCTGACTGCATGCACCACCTGTACAACTTGGAAAATCATACAACTTATATTACACTTCCCTTAAAACCAAATGGGTGGAAACGTGAAGCTGGGTTACACTTTTGTGAGAATCGGGGGCCGAAAATTTTTTTCGGCAATAGTTCGGCTGAACTTTCTTAGAAAGTTCGGCCAAACTCGTGATTTTGTTTACATTGAAGGCACACTAACGACGTGGGAAAACACAATTTTTGCTGGAGATGGGAAAACCGACAACAAAAGTTCGGCCGAACTTTGAGTTCAACCGAACTTTTAGTTTTAAAATAGTTCGGCTGAACTAGTTTCTATAAATAAATCACCCGCGAAGTTGATTTGTTTACCGGTATCATTATTCACATGTAGTTTCTTCACTGTTGCCGCTGGTCTTTTCATGTGTTTTCGCTCCTCCTATTCGCATTGTTGGTCTACTAGAGGTCTGTTTTTTCGCATTGTTCCTCCTCCCTTCCGCGTTGTTTCTCCTTTCATCGGTGTTGTTCATCTACTACAAGGTATGTTTCTCCTCCCATCCTCGTGGTATGTTGCTGTTGTTATAGCATTTTTTGTGGATGAGTGTAATATAAATTTCTATTAAGATAGTTCTCTCTGTCTGGACACACCATCATTAGGTGTCTGTTGAATTTTATTGTATTTTTTGTGAATTTTATGGCTCCACTCTAGCTCTAGTCCTAGCACGGTTGACTTCCACCAGGGTTAGCATCTCCACACAAATTCTACCACGCTAGTTGTTAGGAATTTTTCACATGAAAGTTGTGTGATTTGTTTAACACACTCCAATATTTCTCCACACACATACCTTTAAACTTTTTTCCAGTCTACTACACCTCGCGTGTAATTCGAACAATACTCCAACAATTTTTTCCAACTCCTAGGGCTCCATAATGCACCAAAAGCTCCGCGTGATTGACATTCCAAGACTATAATAAAAAATTTGCGTGTTTGTTTCACGTCGGGTTCACCGCATATACACATATTATGTGTAGTTATTATTCATAAAATAGTTTTAAAAAACTCCTTTGATAGACATCCATCTTATTCACAATGGATGGGCAATGAATTCAAGCCTTGAATATCCTCCTAAGCTGGCATCGTATCACGAGGTTTTCCTTTTTGCTTTCGATCTCACAAATGATCTTCACACCTTCTGACAATTAAAATAACACTTGCAGGTCCAATGTAGACTTTAAACACAGTTCAATGCCTTAATCTCTCTTCTTCAGGTTGTTTGTTGCGTCAGCTCAATTCCCAGACAATTATTCAATTCTCCACATCAATCATCTGAGAAGCTCGTTGGCAATGGAAATAAGCATGAAGTAGAATTTGCATTCGTGGGCTGTAGATATTCTAGATTTTTCTTGTGAAATTTTAGCATGACAATTCACAACTAGTGCACCTCTCCCAAGAAAGGTCTCTTCTTAACAAGAACAACCTCTTTTTAACAACACTCTGCTAAGCAACAATTTTTTTGTTTGTTAATATAGTACTCTTTGTTTGGACACACCATCATTAGGTGTCTGTTGAATTTTACCAGCTCTATAATGTTGGTCTATCTTAACATAGTATGAGTGGGGGGCGTATTTGACACTGCAATTTCTCACACAATAAACCTGACTCCACAATATGATACTTTTTTTTCCATGTAGACAGGTTATCATTGTCTTCATATTAAGCGATGCTGGTCAATGTTGTTGGTTTCTTGATATGGTCTCCTGGTCAAAGTTTTTTACCATGTTTCTTGATATAGGTAATTTACTGTAAAGTTAACTATTTTTCTTGTTATTGACTTAGAGGCAGCCAAAATATGCTCTGTTTTTGTATGACTATTTTTTGATTGGGAGCTATAGTAGTTTCTGTTGAAGTTAACTTAGCTTAACATAGAAATTTTTCTATTATCAACCCCATGGTTTAGTTTCAATTGATAGTTATAGTTCCATATTTCATTTAATGTCAACTGTAAGTTAGCTCTATTAATTTACAGTAAAATTTTAACTTCATTAAGGAACTTCATAGAAAACTAATAATTCAATTGAAACTACAAATTAATAGTAGGGATCTTAGTTGCATTCAGTTGCATTGAGTCTTTATGCTTCAGATTGTTTTTTTAGTTGTTTATTGGTTTATTTCTAGTTTTTTTTTTAGTATAAAAATTCCACATAACCGGTGCTGCTGTAATAACCGGTGCTGCTGCTGAACACCATTAACCAATGCTGCTACAATAGGCTTCATTATTTCAATAATTTCAGAAAAACTAATACAAGAAGTGTTAGTTTTTTTTTTTCAAATAGAAGAAACAGTGTTTCATATTTACTAGAAAATAAAGTACAATTACATATATCTTTCACAGTTCAGCTGGACTTGTCTCTACAAAATATGAGAATCAAAACAAAAGTATTACAATATATGTCTTGTATATGCAACTACTATCATTCACTAATTCTTTAGTTTTGTCAAAATCTTGAAAGAAAGAAAAAAAAAACCAAAATGGGACATAGTACATTTTAAAATATCAAATTAGATGTATAAAATAAAAAGTAAGAATAATGCCATAATTAGTCATGGATTCATATTTTTATTTAGAATAGTGAATAACCTCAAGTGATAATGAAACTTATATTTTCTAAAGTATTTAGCATAACCTAATACAAAATGGTAGGTTATTACTTAAACAAACCTGCTTTGAACTTCCAAAGTGTTAGGTTATTTCTTACAAAGTGGACTTGAACTCCCAAAGTGTTAAAGGTTATTGCTTACAAACTGGACTTGAACGCCCAAAATAAAACACATGTCTAAATGTATCTAAGAGTTATACATGTATTTTTTTTAGGTTGGAGAAGTGTAGATGTTTATCAATACAAAATTTTGTTATCTAATAGTCAATTTTTATAGTTATTATAATGAAATAGTTTCTCACAACAAATTTGATAAAATAAGTGAAATCTATATAATGAAGATTAATTTGTATTTAAGTTTTATATCTTTTAATAACTAAATTTCTATTTAAATTAGTAAAACAATCAAATGTAAGAAATATCAAACATAATGAAACACAATGTAAGAAATAGAGAACATAATGAAACACAGACATACATATCTAGACAATCAACACAATTATTTTCGTAGGAAATCCTTATGGGAGACAAGCAACCCTAAAAAGTAATGATGCTCTACTCCTTTTTCCCTAGGAAATCCTTATGGGATAAAAACAACACTAAAATGTAAACATTCTCTACTCTCTCTTTTCTGGTATGGAAAATATGTAAGTACAAAGAAAGAGGTAATCTCTCTAGAGTTTGCTAAGACTTTTTGCATGTAAGGTTGCTATAAAAACTTAACTTCATACATTTTTCTCTCTAAATTCACACTCCTAGTTGTATTTTCAACTATGGAACAAAATACAATAACACAAAATGGAACTTTTATTCCTCCTCGTGGCCAAGTATTTAACATAGCGTGATAGCCAACTAGGTGTAATATTTGACTCCGTCAACCATTAACGAGGTTTGTGATTTTAGAAATTTTAGAGTCTTGTTAATGTTCCACATGTAGCTAGCTTGCTATGCATGAGTAATGGGGCTAAAATGACATTCTCTCATACCATGGTGGTCAACATGATAGGTCAACTTACTAAAGGCATAAATTTTGAATGAACTTCATTTGATGTTCTTCTTGCACCATTGGATATGTCTTTAAGTGTAGAATAATGGTCAAGATTTCGGCACAAGGGATAATCGTTTGACCCCCATAAATGTCATTTAATGCCTCAAAATGACTCCAAAAGGTTTTAGACCCCAATTCTCCACCCACCATTAAAATGACCCTACAAGTTGATTCTTTCAGTTTTTTCACTCTATAAGCATCAAAATATATGACAAATAATATAATTATCCAATCTAGATCATTATTTAATAATTTTTTAAAATTATGAGTATGATATACATCATGGAATTTAAATAAATATCGTTAATTCATTGAACATCCTTGTACATTCCTTGTTGATACTTTGAAAGTAATACGTTTTGAAAAATAATTTGTTTATGGATTCTATTTTCCACATTCTCTCAACCATATCAAAAACCTTCTTATAATATTTGAAACCATCTATATACAACTTTTCATTTGTTTCGATAGGAATTAACATATTGAAATATTAATTGTATTTATGTCTTGTGTGCTAAGGAAGGGAGGTCGTGAACCTTAGGAGAAGAGATAGTATTTGTTAAGTTAGGAGGGATACCTTTTATGAGATAGAATTAATTTAAAATGCTTCTTAAGATTATGTAACTTTCGAACCATAATTACAAATTTATTTATTTTTTTACTTATCATTTAGTTGCTAAAAGTTGAAGAATTTATGTTGGTAAATAATTAATTAGGTCTATTTAAATCATTTGCCACTTTTGGTTTTTTCTTTTTCGTGGTTTCATTCATAATTTCAATTTTTTGCAAATTTTCAATTTCAAATTTTCACACGACATGTGCACAGTCAAAGGACCTAAGTTCTTTCGCATACCAAAGTATGTTCTTTTAAAACATGTTTTCTTGGTGATATGGGTGATTTAGAAATGATTGGGAGAGTGAAATTCCTCATTTAATACACAATATGTTTGGTTCATGCCACTAAATCAAGAATTTTAATATAACCAACTAAATCCTGCAAAAAAAGAATAAAACAATTTATGTTAGGGTTGTGGATTTAGGCATTGAAACAACACACCATCATATTTCAAATTTAAAAATAATGGTTTGAGTCCTAGGTAGCTTAGAATCCTATCTAGAGGTTTGTTTTCAAAATAAGGATGCACTCCCATTTGATTCTCATGATTAGGTTGTAATCATGAGGCTCTCGCTCAAGAGTGGACCTTCCCAAAATCTTGTGACGTCTTGTCACAAACAAAACCATCAAACTGAAAAACACATCATGCAAGAAACATAGCATACTGACATATCATTTTTCTCCTTCAAAGAAAAAAATTCAGATCATGTGAATATCTCCATGTACTTTTACATATTGGTGTACAAAACCATCAACCAAACACAAGTCGACAAAAAATGCCTCTTCAAACAACTGACTCTCAAGTCAAATAATAGCTCATGTACAAATTTCCATATTTGTTGCATTTAAGTGTGTCAACATAACTCTACTTTCAACGTCCTTCTTCATGCAACATGCACCATACTTTGAATTTGCAAAGAAATTCATGAAACATGAAAATAAATGCAAGGCCTTAATTGGATAATAAATATAACCATCCCTTACCAAACCATTTCAATGGCGCTTCTTTCAGCTGCACTTCATCATCATGTGAATCATCCTGACCCTCATCGATTATGGAACCCTCTTTTCCATTCTTGTCAATATCTCTTTCCACCTTCTTCAAATGTCGTGGATGACTTGTTGGATACAAAGTTCAACACTTGTCTACAAGGTGAACTTTCTTATGGCAATGAGTGCAAAACAATTGAATCTTATTTTCAACATCATTTTCCTTGTCCAATGGGCCTTTGAATTTTTGCCTCATTTATTTAGAAAGTTTCATGTGCATGGATATCTTCTTCCAACATCTATAAAAATTATGATTATTCAAACCAAAAAAGGAACATGCAAAATTTTCCAAATCTTATGTGAATATTTACCATGTTTATCATAATCAAAAGAAATTTGATTAAAGGCAAATTTATACCTTGAACATTCACCTTTGTCGCCTTCTTGAGGAGGTGAATTTGATGAGGTAGTGGTTGTCCTTTGAATACTAGCAATGAATTCAATGACTCTAGAGCTTTCAACATCCTCTTCTTTTAAATTCTCATTAGCTGCATGATTATTAACATCGTCTTGCAAAGTGGGTGTCAAAATTTTCCATTCATCATGAACACAAACTTAACAAGCTTGAGGTAATGAACACGAAATGAAATTCCTTCTTGGAACAGCTTCATGTGCCTCCTTGGCTTTGGAGCATTCTCCATCATGTTTTCCATAACCAAGACCCAAATAATTAGGCCTTTCCTCAACAACATTTGGCTCAACTATGCCTTGTACATGTTTGCTTTTAACCCTTTCCTTTCATAGCCCATTTTCATCAAACATTTGGACCTTATTCCTCTAGTGTGTCTCTCAAAAGCACGTACACATTCATTTTGAGAGGAAATTGAAGATAGAAACCAATAGTTAATTCTTCTAACTAACCTTGACTAAAATGAGCTAAATTGTACTTTGATACCAACTTGATTTGAATATGGACAAACTAGTTTCGTTGGGCTATCTCCCTCATCAGTTAAATAAAAATGTGTTTAGGATCGTCTAAAGTTAGCCAATTGGGAAGGGGTTTATGTGTCAAGCTTTAAGTGTATTTTGTGAGAAATTTATGAGTTAATTAGCTTTTAAAAACTCATGTGTACAACAAATAAAATGAAAAATTTTTATTTTGGAAATTTTTTTCCCTCAATCCAGATTCTGATCATTGGACATGTAAGAGGAAGAAAGAGGGAATTCACTTTTCAAATTCTAGACCTTGTCTAAACCAAAATAAACTATAGGTTCGGTTTTCAAATACATTCACTTATTTGGAGAAGTTTTAGCTACCAAAAGTCCATATGCCAATCTACCTCCCAAGAAATCCATTTATTACACCACTGGTTAGTTTTTTGTCTTCCTATATTCTTTATCAACCTCTTCTAGTGATTCTTGAAATGTGGATACTTAAATCCTTCCTAAAAATTTGAGCTCTAAAACGAGAAGACATACAAGGTCATTTTAAGTCATTCCTCTATCCAATTATAAAAACCAAGTGAATATCTCTACATATTGATTTCTGTCCCATAAACAGTACAATATAGGTCAATTTTTTCCTTTAACTTATTTAAATATTGTTAGCGCACAATTTTTCAATGGTCTGATGAAATTTCATTGATAAAGGCATGATTATGCCAATCCATGTTGCATATTTCCATTAACAATGTTTACTTACATGTAAAACAATGTTGTCTCTGCTTTTATGTTATTTTGAGTTTGCTTTTAGTGCTAAAATTGGAATATATGATATTAATTTATGACTTGCAATTATAGCTTCTAAGATACTATTATTTTTCTCTACTATATTGTTATTTCTAGTCCTCTGGGTTCTTTCTTCATATTTTTTTTTTTTACTAATTGAAGGGATTCATAATTCTATATTTTACCATATTTCTTGCTGGTTCCATGTAGATTTAATTGACATATAATAGGTGGTTTCTGTTTTTGGGATGTCTGTAAAGTTTTTGGCACATCATATTGAATTTCTATAATTTGTGTAGCTCCCTAACATTCAGATAGAACCTTCATTGAAAAATATGAGGGGGGTTTCAAATTCACATTGGATAACACCCTCCTCTGGGATAAAAAAGTTTAACAAACACAATAATAGAGAAACAATTAGTGACGTCACCAAAAGATGTAGCCTCTTCAAGGTATCATATCCTCTCATCAAGGTCAAGAATCTATTCACCAAAAATTTCCTATGGAAATCATGGTTTAAGAAACAAAACTAGACAAAAACCTTCAGTGAGAACAACAAAATCTAAAACCTCTTCAAGGTCTTCAATCTTCTCATAAAGTTAAATTGTGTCTTGATCAAGTCCAACAACAAAGAAACATTTAGTGAAAACACCAAAATCTACAACTTCTTCAACGTCTTCTAAACCATCTTCAAATTCAATATTGTGTGCATCAAATTCCTCAGCAAGGTAATCAATGGAGTCATCAAAACTACTATTTCAAACTTCAATGCCAAAAATAAGTCAAAATAATTCAATTTCTCCTCCAAAACCTTCTTCTCTGAGCAAAGCTAGCATGACGTCATTGAGAAATTCAGTAATTCTAGAAGGAAATTCTATCAAAGTTAAAACAAATCCTTTTCATCCATATTTAATGCCTACTTTTTCAGGTGGAACACCTCCAAATTTAAGGACCACAATGCCATAAAATACAACTTTACCTAATAGGTGTAGACCTAGAAACCCCAACTCTGCGTGACACATGTAAAATTGAAGATCTTATGGTAAGAAGTGTGAGAAGAGAGTCATGGTCATTGAGTTGAGCAAGAGAAATAGTCTGGTATGACAACCTTACTTATGATAGGTCTAGCTAGAAGACTACCAAACTACATGGTAATGGAATTCAAAATGTGAAAATTATCATTTCACTTGGAAATAAGATGGTAGAGAAAGGTATATATGAAAGTAGATACCCATCTATGGTAAAGAAATCAAATAGTTCTATCAATTCCACCTTGCAACTATAAGAGACATTGAATTAAATTTCATCTCAAGACAGGGCTTAGGGAGGACACTCTCAAAGCCAACCTTCGTTATGGCTTTGAAACACATGGTAAGTATCAAGACTCAACAACCTTATTTGCATAATTTTTTCTAGCATGGACCTTAATGTCATAGCCTTCTTTTGCCTAAAATGAATGAAAAATTCCTTGAAATTTGGCTTGCAACATTCATAATTCATGCTCATGGAACATGATTGTGTTGCAATTGTGATAACATCTGCTGTATGTAGAAGCTTTAATAAAAAATGATCGAAAATGGCATTTTTGCTCTGTTTTTTTCAAGATTTAAGGAAAATTACACCAAGTAGCTTCCAGCCTCATATGACCATCATGTCAAACTCATCTCAGGATATTGTCCAAGTAAGAGCCACTTAAGCAAGCAATCTAGTATACATGATTCTCCAATTTCAATTAGCACCAATGATAGTTCTAAGTATGGTGCAAACATTGCTCCAGATCCTCAATGGGGCATGTTTGATGAAAATAATTTGGGGAGTGAGAGAGGGAGATTGTAGGAGAAAAGATTCAAGGAATCCACAGGAATTTGAAAAATATATAACTAATAAGGTTTTTAATAATATCAAACTAAAAGTCCACAAGATAGGAAATAATTTGTTGCATTGAGTTGCTACTTAGATAATAGATGAGATATAGCATAATGTTGTACACATTTTGTGCTTAAAATCATGAATATTGTTAGTAATGGGTATTTAGTGTGCATCAATTTCAGTGTTCAATCATCATGAGGATCATGACATCATGTCATACCATAGATTTTTTCCTATTCATTTCTATAGTTCTAAAGCGATGGATGTTCTATGGAAAAATGTTTGAACATGTTGAATCCTAGTTTCAATGTTGAAAGTTTTTTTCTAATTCATTTTCAATATAAAATTATTCCTGTAACTATCAATAAAATATATTATATGTTATTAATGTCACAAAAAATGGTTCCTAGTTGAGAAGTCTCAACGATTGAAAAAGGTCATGTGAAAATCCCTTGTATCTATAAAAAGTTTCCCGAAAACATAAAGCCTATCAAAATTGACACATGGACAAATTGTAGAAGCAACATTTCTTTAAATCTGCTTGAAATAAGAGGGGGAAAACCAAAATTCTTTCCAAAGGCACAAAAGCAGTTTCCATAGATTTCCAAACAATTCACTAACTATCATGATGAAACTTGCAATTAAAGTGGTATGCCTTATTTGTCTTTAGGAATGGACCACAACCATTATTATTTCACTAAAAAATTGTGATAATGTAAATTCAAACATCATTAACATGATAAAAATATTTGATTGGCTTCTTATTCTTTGAAATAATGAGGAAAATTGTTAACGACTTATCAATCTGGGGTAGTGGTGGAGGACTACATGGACTGGCTATGGTGATTCTCACCTTTAGCAATCAACAAAATTAGATTCATGACTTGGCCTTCTACTAGAATTTTGTGATTCCATAGAGAAAGCAGCTCGGGAGTATGAGAACCAATAAATTGTTTCCTGCTCATAGTGCAAAGAGATCCCCTAAATATTCTTGCAATTGGCATAGATATTGCACATCCTACTAACTTTTTCATTTGAAAAAAAAAATCATCTAAATAATGAAGTCTTGCATTTGTAGTTTATTTGTTTTCTGAAATAAAAATTTGACCATCTTAGGCATTGTTAAAATCTAAACAAGAATTATTTCTTCTCTTACACACTTGAGAAATATAATTCCATCTCTAATAATCTATTGAGGTCTATGGAATTTAAGGCCTAAGACACTTTGTAACCTAAGAGAGAAACCTGTTAGGAAATGGGTGAAGTTGGTATTACACACCCATTTGGATAACCTTAAGGAGAAAACATTTCTTCCACTTTATTTGTTGGCATAACCTAGTAAGTGTTATTCACTAGCATGTATTTTGTAAAGGCCTTGACCTAGTTCCCATTCAACTCCATCCATCAGGTTGTAGAGGATTCCAAGCCTAATTTAATGAAAAGTAAGTTGGGGATGATCACATTGACCTGCTTGATGATATTTCTATGAAGATTAACTACCTTGAACTATTTTTCTGCGTAGGGAAAGAGACACATTCCCATGTCTGAGCATGAAAAAATTCTTTGATATTGTTAATGCCTCTAGTGTTTAATTCTACAAGTTCTATAGGCAGAGTCTATAAAGGGCCAGGTAGCCTCTGGATCTCATCTTTTATGAAAGGTGACATATCTAGTAAATTCCCCTACAGCCAATCTCTGGAATGGATCTAAATAGAAGTTCTTCATTTTAATATCCATAAAACACAACAAATTTAAGGTAAACTATGTACATGTGTCATTTCTCCCACAAACTAAAGTGTATAAGTGGTAAATTTTATACCAAGTGTGCTCCCACCATGTAAAGTGAAATTTGGTGAACTTATCATTTTTATAATTTCTTTTTCGATTAAATTGAGTTTCACACATCAATTATTGCTTTGAAAGTTGTGTTCTACATAATTTGTGTACACTAAATTACAAATTGATTTTCTGAAATCTATTTTGTGTAAATTTCCACCAATAGATATATATATCATGGAGGATAAGCGACGAAGATTAGCTGAATCCCATATGGAGGTTCAGGGATCAGGGGATATTCACAGTATTTAAATATAATCTTAAATCTCCATACATGTGTGTACATATGGAATTGATTTTTTATTAACTTTGTGAGTTAAATTAGTTGTTAATAAGTTTCATCTTTTAATTTTTAGGAGGTAAGAGGAGAAGGGTTTCTACTCCATCCATGGAGCGTGCTCATGGTTCAGCCAGTCGTGGTATGGTTCACACAATTTAATAAATGAATATGTATATGTATTTATATGTACACATGAATGTATTTTTCAATTGATTATAAATTTGTATTTGTTTATGAAGCTTCTCCCTCATCTCGAGAGGTTGGTGGTGGTTCAAATCCACTTAGGGGGCCATCAATGAGTGGTAGCAGGTTGCGTGAAGGGGGTGATATTTATTCCCTCGAAGGCCAATCAACTGATGTTGGTTCTCAGCAGGGTCATTTTGGGTCTGGCTCTCATTAGGGTCGTTCTGGATCTGGTTCTCAGCAAGGTCATGTTGGAGAAGATGCTAACCAACAACGTCAAGGTTATCATCAATTTCAATATTTGTTTCATTGATTTGTATAACTTTTTTTACATGTGTTTTTCTAATATATGAAATTTCATATATATTGATGCAGAGGCCGAAAATGTTCAAACTAGTGGTCAAAATAGACACAGGGCAAACTGCTACATTCAAGAAGAAGGTTGTCTACCTAGCACAACTTATCCGGCCGAAATTATTGATATACCATGGGAAACAAACATGGCACAATGCACCTTACAAAGGTGTGAAAGACTTCATGCAAAATTGCAGAGAGATCTCATGGTTTTGTCTCTACCTGCTGAAAGTCGATAAAGCCTTGAAATAGTTACACATTCATTGGGCTAAATTGTAAATGTGTACAAAACTCTTGGGCCAATGACTGATACATTTGTAGAAGTGATGAGAAAGAGAAAAGAAATAGTAATGGGTCCAGATAAATGGGAGGATGTAAAACAAAAAGTTACAAAAGATGTGGCCAAGTCAATGTTTAATTTCAAGGAAGGGCCAAAAAGAAAATTGTTGAAGGTACAATATTTCAAGCACCAAGACATAGCTCACTTTTTGTATGATAGGCACCTTGCGGCCTATGGAAGGCTCCCATGGAACGACGAGGTTCCTGTTTATTTTGCACAAATGTTTTATGCAAAAAACAATTTGGGTATGAAACCCAACTACAATGACCTTCCATCAGAATTTTTTTGCCCGGGGAAAGGTCGATTATATAACCATAAGGGAACTAAGCGAGATGTGGAGTTTCCTCGCCCTGAGCCACCATTGGTGAGTCAAACTTTTCGGGTCGAAACTCTATGGTTAGAGATGGATGCGACGTCTCAAATAAGTCGAGAAGCAAGGGATGTTATGATAGACAATGTTCGCAGCGGATTGGGTGGAGTTGATATTTGTTTAAATCGACGAAGAGCACGTGAAAATGCACGCGCCAATTTTGTGTATTGTATAGATGAGGAGATTGACAACATGAATGTTGAAGGTCTCCAAATATATGCAAAAAATTGTCGCAATGGTTTGCAAGACCTAATTCTTCATGAAGAAGAGGGCACTGGAACGGTATGTGTAACTAATGACCTTAGGGTTTAAAATTATTTTAACATACATATACATGTGTACAATTTGTAATAAATACATGTGTATGTACATGTATACATGTATTTGTATTTACATTAATCTAACAAAAATGTATGATTATATGTTAAAACACCATTTGCAGTTCTCACACATGATGCATGATGAAAATGTTAATATCATGTTCGAGACCTCTGGTTCAAATAATGCAGATGGGTCTGACCATCAGGATATGTTGGCAAATGTTAGTGTTTTTTGAGTGATTTTAAAATAAATAATTGTGCAGAGATGTACATGTATGTATATATAATTTGATAAAATGTTTTAACAGATACCGATTCCGTCCTATGTTTTTGGGATGGCGGTACCTTCTTCTTCCTTGGGAGATGTACCTTCTACTTCCTTGGGACATGAGCCACAAGTATGGACAATTTTTCACAAGTTTAAAATTTATGTTTAAAAGTTATATATATAGATAGATATTCCACCTCAAAAAGTTCCATTAAAAATTCAGATATATATATATAGAGAGAGAGATCTATATTTTGAGTTATTTAAAATTTTTTGAATTTAGGTTCCTATAGAAGATTTCTTTAATCCGTGGACTCTAGCGACAGAGATAGGAATATCCACAACATTTGAACAAGTTGTCTTTAGTTCCTTTTTTTAATAATATTGAAAATAAGTTTTATATGTACACGTGCATTTTCATTTGAAATTTTTTAATATATATATATATAATTGTACATGTATATTGTACAGTTTACAACTGCAGATGTTCCTATGGGGGCAGAACTTGTTCATCAAATGGAGAGGGAACCTCATGAAGTATTGCATGATTTTTTTGTTATATTTTGTTTTTTACATGAAGTTATAGATATATATATTCTCACTCATTTTTAAAACATCAAATTTTAATGTTCAAGTAAATGTGCATTGTGTATGTAGGTTTCCCATGATACTTCACATGGTAGGGCGCGGATTGAGACCCTGATAAGAAAGACGCTAGATCTGTCTCTATTTTATGGAAATGATTTGTAGATTTTATTTCAAGATTTATATGGTCTTAAAATTTGTTAAACTTGATACATTTTGATACTTGTGAGATCTACAATTTTTGGACATATTTTATTACATTGTTAATATAATTTGTTTTATTTAATTTTTGGATGGTTTTAGTACTTTTGGCATGTGAATGTGAAGTAATGTTGTCATCTATAAATTAATATTGTCATCTGAACTACATTTGGCATGTTATGTAATGACATGTGTTATAAATTTTTTTGTTTTTAAAATTTAAGTTTTGGATGCTTGGAGTACATTTGGCATGTGAAGTAATGTTGTGATCTATAATTTTTTGTTAAATTAAAAGTTAAAAGTTTTAGATGGTTTCAATCTACATTTGGTATGTGATATTTAATGTTAAATGTTTTTATTGGATAGTTGAATTGTAATTGGCATGGCATGTGAAGTTTTTAAAACTCAAGTTTTGGATGGTTTCAATCTACATTTCGCATGTGATATTTAATGAACTTTAAATGTTTAATGTTTTAATGTTGCACGATATATAATCAAAATGTTTTTAAAACTTAAGTTTTGGATAGTTTCAATCTACATTTGGCACATGTGGTATATAATGTTAAATGTTTCTATTGGATCTAGTTGAACTATAATTGGCATGGCATGTGAAGTAACGTTGCACGATATTTATAATCAAAAAGTTTTTAAAACTCAAGTTTTGAATGGTTTCAATCTACATTTCGAATGTGATATTTAATGTTTTAAATTTTTAATGTTTTAATGTTTCACGATATATTATCAAAAGTTTTTAAAATTTTAAAGTTTTGGATGGTTTCAATCTACATTTGGCACATGTCGTATATAATGTTAAATGTTTCTATTAGATAGTTGTTCACTATAATTGGCATGGCATGTCAAGTAATGTTGCACAAATCCATTTTGGATGGTTGAAGTACATTTGGAATTTTAAGATTTCTTTTGATCTCTACATGTAGTCTTGTTTGAATGAAAAAATTTCCAATAGGAAGAACATAGCTTTTCAATGCAACTAACCATGTATCAATTGAGCTCTAATTGAAAAAAGAGTTTAAAGAAATAGATATATGTAAAAACTATCCCTTTAATTTTGATTGGAAATATAAGTCTAGTACATATATATGTTTGTTGAATTTCGGTCAATGTCGTTAATGCACTCAAATAGGTAGCCTTGTTGATTTATTGACATTGTGGAAAATTTTTACCAGAAAATCCAACTAGTTTTTCATCAATGCACATAGAAAAACTACTTGGAACAATTAATTTCACTCTATAACATATATATACAATACAAGTAACATTTTTCATCAATGCACATAGTAAAAATAGAACAATTAATTTCATTCTAGAACATATATATATATATATATATATATAACATTTTTCATCAATGCACATGTATAGAAAAGCTACTTTCATTTGATCCTAGAGCACGTACTTGTACCAAAACAATTTGTACATGTGCAAGCACTTGCAAAAATAACATAAGAATCTCAATTTTTAGTTGAGTACTAGAAGTTATAAAACATATTTAATCCAAAGAGAATAAATTGTTGGACAATTCAATCAAAAAAATTCTAATGGAATTCCATCTTCAATAATCTGTTCATGATCAGATTTTGACATTTTCCATCTCTTAATTTTCGATTTTTTCTTTGATTGAACTTCTATCAACTTTATGCGTGCTGCACAGACCAAGTGACTATATTGACAAATTATGGAATCAGGTTCATAGTCTTCAAAGTAAATGAAGTCTCCACTTTGATGAGTTTGTCTGAAAAAATAACCTTTCAGTATAATTGACCCTTTGTCATATTGAAATCCATGATCATTATAGTCTTGTAATAATTTCATTTTTCGTTCAATGCAACGCATCAAATAATACTTCACATTTTCATCATTGTTAATAGGTGAAATTACAGCAAAAACATCTCCTTCACAATAAAATAAACTTAACAAAATTATACATATTTAAATTTATTTCTAGATGTTTAAATCATTAGAAAGTAATTCAAATGTTACCTTCTCTAACAAGATCAGAAACTCGATCACCATCGGATGATATTGTAGTTTCCTCTGATTTCATTTATTCAAACATTACAACAAACATTTTTCCCTTTGTACTTAGCTCTGTATGTTTCCAATCATTCACATAAATTTTATTTCTAGAAACGTCATTGGATTTCGTGTTGTCTATGCAAACATCACAAAAACAAGAATATTTTCTTTTATCCAATGCAAACACATTTCTGGATGACTTTGTTTGAATTGAATGCAATTTTCGAGTCCCTTTTATTGTTTCAACATCACTTCCAATTGATCTATCTACGTCTTCGATCCCAATATGCCAGAAAAACCTTTATATGGAAAATTAGAAGAAAAATTTGTAAATATGATATCAAAATACAATCAAAGATAATAATTGCATGATAAATGTAAAATGTTTAAAATTATATTTCCAATATAAATTAAATTGAATGTACCTTCGCACTTCCATTGATGGGTTAGTCTCATGGCTTAGAGAAGCGATGCACCATTGAACAACTTCTTTAGCATTCACAAGCTGGCTTGGAGAGTGGTTCATTTGATATCTTCGAAGTGCTCGTTTTATGCATGCTCTTGCACCATCATGTTTTCCTTTTCCATGGCCAATCTCAAAGAAATTCCAACAATGTTTAATGTAGGTCTTCTTATGAAGACAACACAACCAAAAGAATGATCGTGCAGATTTGAATTGACCTGCGCATCCATCTAACCATATCCAATGTTCATTGAATGTTATTCCATGATTTTTCAAGGAATCATAAATTTTCCAAAACAATGTTGTACAAAACATGTATCATGTGTACGATCGTCACTGATATAAAAGTGGTATTCTTTAATGATATGTCGATTTTCACTCGTGATTTCTATATGATCAAAATTTTGTTCAGAATGTCTATATAGAATATGGACGAGCATGGAGACTTGGTCAGAATGATAGTATTCACTTTGAATTTCTTTTTGTGGAACAAATGTGTAGTTTTCTGCAAAGTCAATCACTGACAAAATGGTCCCTAGTGGAAAAAATTCACGAGATTTTTTGAATTTAAATTCTTACCATCGAGCTCTATGGGAATTCTTGGTGTATTTGTAAATTTCTACCTCAAACTTTCTCAAAAAGTCTATCAGAAAAATTTCATCTTCTAGTAATTCAATTCTTTTAACACTATTTGCACCTTGAATCGATATATTGATATATTCATATCTCTTCCATTTCACATTCATGTTGGACAATGATCGATCATTTATATCAATATGATATTTGTTTTGAAATTTCATCAAATTTCCACAATCATTGCATTTTTTACCACCAACACATTTCTTTTTGTAAAATAGTTCATCGCTTTCTCTTTCACATAGAATTTGAGATATGAAATCACGGATAGTGGAAGGAGGATGTGAATCCTTCCATAATTCTCTACCAAAATCAAGGAATGTGTCATAATATAACTCAAATTCCACATGTAATGACAACAACAAGTGTCGCGTATGGTGACAAGTTTTACATACCATGGTTTTTGTTGAACAAAATCAATGAGTGAAACATGAACTTGAAGATTCTCTTCTTTGAACTTGTTGAATAACTCTATCTGAGTGGCTTCCAAGAAATATTTCTCATGTTCTTTGTACTGATTTCGTGCTATTCTTCTTCGCATCACATGTCTTGCAGTTGGCAAAACACGCGAATTGTTCTTCCAATATTCATATATTATTTTTTTAACATTTTCTCCAAGTCTATCTTTTTATGGTTGCCTACAAATAGCTCTCCAACAAGCGATTTCATCATTTACATCTATTTGCAGCCGAAATTTCCGATGTTTGTGCAAAGTTTTTCGCGAGGTTCCCAGTGCTCGTGCCATAGATGTTACCAAATGATTCTCTTGAGTACTTGATGAAACCATTGCCATCTGTATTCCTCTACGTACAATTGAAACATCTTTCTCTCTAGATCTCTTAATTGACTTTATAGCACTACTCATATTTTTTATCACATCTTCCTTCATTTTTTTTATCTTTGGTTGATTTTTGAATACCCAATAGTGTCGTAGCTTCTTTTAATTTCCTTAATGATAGGATACCTTTCAACATTTGAGCCTGAACTGTCACCCGCTCATTTAAGAAATACTTTTCAAAAATGCAGTTAACACGATATCGTATAACATGGTCAGGTTTTTTATCTCCATATGTGTGAGTGTCAACATTTTCTAACATCTCATTATCGATAGTGATTTCATCCGTACATATTCGAAAAAATAGTACATATTCAATAAATAACTAAATTAATAAATATATCTATAATTTCAATAATATGTGCATGTGTTTAATATATATATATATATATATATATATCTGTGTGTGTGTGTGTGTGTGTGTGTGTGTGTGCATACCTTGTGATTCAATTTCTTTATTTGGATTTCTTTCAATATTTTCACCATCTTCAATCATTGGTTCAATATCTCTTTCACTTTCTCTTTCAAAATTTTGTATCTCATCATCAATGTTTTGAGGAATATCTCTATCTGTATAGATTAAACAAAATATTTTTCAAATTAGTTCATCAAATAAAAATTAAGCTTCACATTTTACATTAGGAAAATTTTAAATATATCAATAGATCATAATATTTACATTTACATACATGCTTCAATTTCTGCTTGAGGTTGATTTTCCTCTTCAATATTTGAGAGGGCTTCTAACTTTCTTTTGCGAGATTGTCTCGTCTCTTCTCTATGTTCCTCAGGGTCTCTTTTTCGATCATATTTTCTCGCACAAGTCCTTCGATTTCCCATGATAATAGGGTATGAAGTTCAAAAAATTTCCTTCAAAAAATTAGACAATAACTCAATTAGAAAAAACATCACAAAAGATTTAATTTTAAAAAAAATCATTTTAATTTTTTTGCAAAAAATACATACTCCAATCCAAAACACTTACTTTAAAAAATTCGAGAAAAAAATGTCTTATAAAAATGAAATGAAGCTCAAAAGATTTACTTCAACTCAAAACACGTACATACCTCCAAGAAATGTCCTTTGAATGTACGTCCAAGAAAATTCCTTAAGTCCAAAACATTTTTTTGCAAAATCAGGCCGCCTCCAAGAAAATTCTTTAAACCCAAACAATTCTTTGCAAAATCAGTCTGCTTCCAAGAAATGCTCTTAAATCCAAACTTTAAAGAAAATTTTTAAAACCCAAACCAAGACCTTTGTAAAATCAGATGAAATGTGTGAAATGTGCGAAAATTATGAATGATTTCGCAGCAATTTATATTGCCGCGAAATGTGTTTTAGTAGGGGCTCTGCAAAATTTTCCGGCAGACGAAAAATTATACAAGAGTTCGACCGAACTTTTGATTAAAAGTTCGACCGAACTATTAAGTCGTTAGACTTAACGAGTCGTCGGCGCAAAACATAGTTCAGTCGAAATTTTAATCAAAGTTCGGTCGAACTAACGCGTCACCAGTTACGCAAAAACCAAGCTCTGAATACATTTCTGCAACTTTGGACTAATTAAACTCCATGAAAGGTTTTTAATTAACTGTCGAAACCAAGACAAGCATTTTCAGACTTGAATCTACTTTTAGGAAATATAACTTTTATGGAATTTCATAAACGTTTACTAATTTTAATTATTTTTCTAATAAAATGGGTGCAAAAAATTTCTAAGGGTCATTGTGATTCAGTGAAATCAAAATTTTGTATCTCCCAAAATACATTGTAAAAAAAATTGAAAAAATTATGGGGCATTACATTGGTCCGTCATCTCTAATGGGTAGCTTTTAGATTTTTAGTTTATAACTTATATGTTAAGAAATTTCTTGCGACGCGAAACATATCCAAAATATGCAGTTTTTCGTATTGGACCAGTTCAAAAAATTCTAGTAATTATGATATGCATCCATTGGCTTTGTAAATATGAAAAAAACAAAATAGACTCTGTCTAGATTGTTGTAACACATTTTGTTTTTTCAAAAACACAAATTTTCAATGAATACAACATTGCATCATAACATGACTTCTTATGAATCCTTTGATTGTTAAGAAACACACACTCAAAGAAACGCTAAGTTGACATATCAAATCTGCATAAAAAAAATTTCAAAAAATAAGTAATAGAAAGCTAACAAAATTTCTCACAACTTTTATTTTTATCGCAAAATGAAATTCTACACAGAAAAATTGTTATAGTTTGCAGAAAGTTGAAGAACCGAAAAAAATGAATTTTTTTTCTCAAAAAAGGGCAAAAAGTGTAACCCAGCTTCACATTTTCACCCAAATATAAACTAGGTAAATCAAGTTATCTAAATGCATAAATTATTATGGGCTGATTTCCGAGTTAACTGGTTGATCATCGGTTAAAAAACCTCACTACTGGACCTTCCACTAGTTCTGGAACAATTAGAACTAGTTTAACTCACAATAACTCAAATTAATTGAAATAGATTACTAGAAATTAGCAATCAACCATACTAAATTGAACTGAAATGTCTCCAAATTGAATGAATTGAGTTAATTGAGTGACAAGTTCCATGTCACATCAGTTAAGTACCTCGATTATTTTACTGAAATTGAAATTCGAATTTTAATCTAGTTTGACCAAGGCAAAATAAAAACTAGATGTTCTTGTTGTATTTTCAACACTCCCTCTTAGAAATAAAGGGATTATCTGATACCCTTATCCTGCCTCTAAGGAACTCTAATTTTCCTCTTGACAAAGCCTTTGTCAAAATATTTGCATCTTGTTCCTCTATAGGAATGTATTCCAACAACATGATTCGCCTTTGCACACTGTCTCATAGATGGTGATAATGGATGTCGATATGCTTGGATCGATCATGAAATACTGGATTCTAAGAGAGTTTGATACAAATATTAGTGTCATAGTAAATCACAATAGGATACATATTCTGAAAAAATAACCCAACAACAATCTTTTCTATCCAGATAGCCTCACATTTTTCTTGACTTGCAGCCATGTACTTTACTTTCGCTGAGTTAAGTGCAAGAAATCTATGCTTCCCGTTGTACCAGGGAACCACTGCTGACCCAACAATGAAAATTCCTCCTGATGTTATCTTCTTGTGTGATGGACTCCTTGCCCAATTTGCATCTATAAAGCCTTGGAGCTTCACTCCATTTTTCTATTTGTACCAAATACCAAATTTAGTAGTGGCTTGGCAGTATCTCAACATGTTCTTTGCTGCCTTCCAATATAGTTTGGTTGGATTAATCATTTCTTGACTAATTTGGCTAACTACATAACACATGTCTAGTCGTATGTCTTGTTTGGAAAATTCGTGGCATAGTTTCCTAGCTCATGATAGTGAAAACACTTGATTTTGGACAAGTCTTTCTTATTTCCTATCTGCCCAAATTCTAGTTTGGATTGAGATTTATTCCATTTCAATTTCTTTTCATTTGCATTCAAGCCACATTTCTCCTCATCATAAAACTTGGATGAGCTCCTATCTCTCGTTTTCTGCCTTATTTCTTCTTGCACCAAGTCAGTCGACAATCATTCCCAATTCGGTAGCTTCACCCTCCCATTTACCGAATCTTGGTAGTTGTGCTGGCTCTTGGGAAGAATTAGAAGTGTTAGTATTACTAGATCATATTATACAATAGTAATACCAACACTCCAAAGTTCATAACGACATTGTGTGAACCTCCTTAGGTATTGTGGTATTATGTCTCCCTTCTGCATCTTGATATTCTGAAGCTTTTCCTTCAGTGACATTTTCCTGTGGTCACTATTGTTATGGAAAAAATCTATCAAGGATTTCCACATTGCATACATCACCTCTTTCCCATCAATATTAAATATATTATGGTATCAAACTCCCTCCAATATGATCCTCCTCACCTTTGCTACACACGTATTCCATTCTACTAGATCTTGAGCATCAGATGTTGGAGGTTCCATAACATTATTATCTACAAATTCCTTCAACACATTATCTTCGAACATTGCCTCACTCCTGTCCATCCAAGAAAAATAATTTGATCTACCCTCAAGGTAATACTCGAGTATTATTCCATAGAAAGCCATCTTCCTAGCTCTAAAGAATTCATCCTGCAAATTTGATCCTCTTGCAAAGACAACTTCGAATTATATTTTCTATTGTGATTCCTACTCCAATACCATGTATTATTTATTTTTATATTCAAAACTCCTCATCACTAAAACATAAAACATGAATATACTCTACTCATTTATGGAAAGTAATTAACGATCAAAATCAGAACTCATAAACATGTGAAAAGAATCAACACACACACACACACACACACACAAATTTATCTTGGGGAAGGAAATTTCTCAAAACCCATTGCTATCTGTATTTCATTAATCAGAAAATATACAATAAATGTAATTCTTTCTTAAGCCTCAACAACCTCTACAGTAGTATAATCTATCACATTTCCTCACAATCTGACTCTCGTTAATACTTAACCAATTTTCCTACCTGTGAATCTCATATTTACTTTTATTGTTCCTTGAGGAATTATCCCCTATTATTTAGGGAAATATCTCATTAATAATTTTTCAATTCCTTTAGGGCCTTCTCTAAATGCATGCAACACCTGTACAACTTGGAAAATTCTAAAATTAATCGTATATTTCCCTTGAACTTAAATATCGACTTAGTAACTCAAGTTATTTACATCCATCAATTATTATAGGTTTATTAATGATTTAATTGGTTGATCACTCATGAACGGATCTGAAATGCCTACATTATTTTTTTTGTGCTAAGTGTCTTTTCAGTTTAAAAACATGTACATAATTGCCTCTTTAATTTGCATAAGGATGAAGGTGTCTGCCCATGAATTGTAGATGATTTTTAGTGAATTATAAGCATGAAATAAGCATAAATAACACTAAAAAATAGTTTAAAATAGATAAATAATTCACCCCATGAAATTTACATAGTCGGCATGATGAAGCAGTTCACCCCTCTTCGGCTACATCTGCTAGTCCAGCTCCCAATGGCTTGTCCATCTTTCATTATGCCCAAAATTTTGCTATTACATGTGGAAACAATGCTCTAATGGATTTTTTCTATGCACCAATGGCTCTATAATGCTCCAATTAGTCAAAAATAACTATTCATTCATTGAGAATGGGTGAAAATTGGGCCTCCTATACTTTTTCCCAGTTTCACCTAGGAAAGCTCCACTAAAAGTGGAGAAATCTACTTAACTAGAGTTAAAAAAGGCATTTCCGCAAATTAAGGCGCACCCGCTAACCTTGTTGTCATTTAAACCATTGCATTAAATTTTTCATTTGGGCACATGCACTCCCAAACCACAGGTTACAACCGTCGGTGGAACTCATGTTTTGAACTGCAGTTTAATGTTCGAACAGTGGGTAATGCGGGTGGGTTAACGTTTATCCGCACAAAGTTTTCATTGATGTTTAACTACTACAATGTGACCATATGCTGTGGGGACCACTAGCGGATTGGGACTACTAGAAATTCCCAACCCCCAAATCCATTTTCACTCAACCTTAATACAAAGACGACATCCATAATGGTTAAGTAACAAGCATACCTCAGATGGTAAGGCATGCATGTGCCCGACGAGAGGCCTAGGGGTCAATTCCTATGGACCCTCAACAAAATTTTGATATGCGATTTCAAGGACATGTGGCGACCTCAGGGTTGGCCCCATGGCACCCTATCATTGGCTCTTCAACCTCATACAATGAATAGAAAATGGACATTTTTCAAACCATGATTGGTTTTGAGGAAGGAATATTCCTCAAAATATTCCCTTTTTGTCGACTGTGCATCTCTTTTTGTTGACTATGCATCCCAGGAAAACTTGGTCAAACTGTCACAATTTTACCTCTTTGGCATTTCAATCAGAATGAAATATCTCCCTCATACGACATCAATTTTTCAAACCGTTCATGGTGCCGAAATCAGGAAGATGAGATCTACACAACCATCCTAGTTTTAACCCAATCCTGTAACTTTGAATTTTGAGAAAAAATTATGAATTCATGATCATTCCTCCCCATTGGGAAGCTTTTGGACCCCAAAATAATTTATTACCTGTTTAGTAGATGAGGGTACAAATCCCTCACCTTTCCAACCTCCATCAATTTTTCCTTGCTTGGTTTAGTTCCTTTGAGCCCAACTCGAAGGTAGTCAACACTTCCCCTCTTTGATGCTCTTGTCCTCCTGTCAAGAATTGTATCTTCTTTGAGCTCATCCAGAAATTCTGGTAAGAAATATTCAATAGAAGGTAGTTGAAGATCACTTCCTTGATCATCGATCAAAGGTGGCTCATACAAGCGTAAGTTTTCAACATTAACAACTGAATACATTTGCATGTAAGAAGGCAAGTCAAGTTGGAATGCATTATTACCAACTTTTTTTATGATCTTGAAAGGACCATAGTGAATGGGTTTGAGCTTTTTACCTTCCCCTTGCATCCTTTCTTTTCTAATGTGTAACCATACCTCATCTCCCTCTTGAAACTTGTGATCAACCCGGTGTTTGTCATGCCTCTCTTTGTATTTTCTTTAGATTTTCTCAAGTTGTTCTTGAACTTATTGATGTATAATCTGAATTTTCTCAATGAACTTTCGAGCATTATCAATGTCACTATGGCCATCAATTGCAACATCCTTCCCAAAGATGAATTCTAATGGAGATTTTGGCAAATAGCCAAAGCATACTTCAAAAGGTGAGGTTTGTGTTGAAGAGTGCTTTGCCCACCTGTAAGCGTGCCGAATGTAATGCAGTTGTTCATCCCACAACTTAGAATGTTTGCTGCAATATCCTCTGAAGAGATGTACAACTTTTTTTGTCACCACGTTGGTTTGTCCATCTATTTCTAGATGAAAAATAGTACACTTTTTCAACTTTGTGTCCATCATTCTCCATAGATTTGACCAAAAGTTCCCAATTACCCTGGAATCCCTGTCACTAACAATAGAAGTTGTCAATCCAAAATGAACCCAAACGTTTTGAAAATAAATTTAAACAATTTGTTCAACATTAATGGTTTTTCTTACATGGCGTAAGTATACACATCTTACTGAATCTATCCACAACTACATAAAGATAATCATGTTGCTTCCTTGAAATAGGTATACCTCCAACAAAGTCCGTGGAGACACTCTCCCATGGCCTTGATGGTACCGGAAGTGGTTCGTACAATCCAAGCTTCCTATTACTAATAGTACTTGTTGAACACATAGAACAATCTCTTATAAAATGTGATACAGTATCTATCATGTGAGGCCAATAACAATACCTCTATAGATGTGCCACTGTTTTGCTTACCCCAAAGTGTCCAGCAATAAGAGAGGAATGAGATTCTCTCATGACACTTAGCCTCTCTTCTTATGGAATACATATATTTCCCAAATGAAACAACAAATTTTTATGCATGTAATCATATTTTTCTTCAACTTGATTCCCTTCACTCAAACTAGCATACAAATATTGAAAATTAGTGTCATGTGTATATTGTTCTATGTAACTCTCATGTACAACAAAATCATTTTTGAGTAAAGTAGAAGCACTAATTATTTGCCTCGAAATAATATCTACAATTTTATTGAATATACCTTTCTTGTAACTGATAACCAAGTGAAAATTTTGAATAAATCACATCCCCCTAGAATGTCTTGATTGCTGCAATTTTGTTTGCGACTGGAAGTACTGTAATTGTTGGTGATCGGTGTGTATAATAGTCTCTTAACCCATCAAGTAGTGTTTCCACTTCTTGACACTTTGTACCAATGCATATAGTTCTTTGTCATATGTAGGATAATTAGTCACATTGTCCTTAAAATTTTTAGAATGAAAGGCGATATGCTTACCATGCTGCAAAAGTACTATGCCCATGGCATAATCACTAGCATTAGTTTGAATCTCGAATGACTGTCTCAAATTTTGTAATGCAAGGACTGGAGCTGAACTAATCTTGTCTTTTAAAGCTTTGAAAGCTTGTTGTTGTTTTCCTCCCCATTGGAAGCCTTTCTTCACACTTGTCATTGTATGCATAGGAGCTGCGATGGAAGAAAAGTTAGCAATAAAATTCCTCCAATATTGAACTGCACCTAAGAGACTTCTTACCTCGGTTATTGTGAAGGATCAATCCTCAATTATACTCCTCCTACAATATGTCCCAAATAGTCCAAATAAGTATTTCCAAACTCACACTTTGACATCTTAAGAAACAATTTCTCTTTCTTCAAAATATCAAGCACTCTATTCACATGCAATAAATGATCTTCTCTTGTTTTGCTGAAAATTAAAAATTTCGTCTAAGTACACAATAACGAAGTCATCAAGAAATGGTCTCAAAACATTATCCATAACTCGCATGAAATATTTTGGTGCATTACACAAACCAAAAGGCATAAATAGCCACTCAAAAAGTCCTTGTTTGGTTTTGAATGCAGTTTTCCATATATCACTTTCTGCAATTCTTACTCGATGATATCCATTTCGTAAATCTAACTTAGTGAAAAAAATTGCTTCTTTCAGCTGATCAATAAAATCATCTATTCTTTGTAGTGGGTAATAATTTTTTACCAAAATCTTGTTCAAAGCTCGGAAATCTACACACATGCGCCAATTCCCATCTTTCTTTGGTATCAAGACTATGGGTGAACTGAATGGTGAGGTGCTTGGCCTTATAATTCCTTTTTCCAACATCTCTTTGATTTACCTCTTTATTTCAGCATTCTCTATTATCTACATGCAATACATACTGATGTTTGGAAGAAGACAATCTTGCAGCAACTGAATCTCAGGTTGAATTTCCCTTTTTGGAGGTAACCCTGTTGGCTCTTGAAACATCTCATGATGTCCATTAACCACATCATATAAATCTGATTTCAACTTAGGATCACATCCTTCAAATGATTCGTTATTAATATCAGCTTTAGGCTTAATCATAAGAATAAAAAAATTATTACTTGAATTTACCAGCCTCTTTACCTATCCAGCATTGACCATAGCAATGTTTGTCTTCTTACAATGTGCTCTAACAGTGAACTCCTTGCCATATTTGAATAAATGATACTTTTTCTCGTGGAAATGCAATATTTCTTTCCTGTCATACAAGTAAGGACTCCTCAATATAATACCAGTTATGTCAAGTGGAACCACATCTAATTCAACTGTGTCAAAAAATCTTGCAGTGATTGCAAACCTCAATATACATTTATTTGAAACCTGCAGATTTGAATCCTTACAAATCCAACCCAATGGATATGGTTTTGGGTGTGGTATGGTATGAAGGTTAAGTTTCTTGAACAAATCTTCAAAGAATAATTTTTCTTTTAACCCAATGTCAAATAGTGTGTCGATCTTGGTATGGTTGGATATGACCATCACATGAAACAATTATATTATTTCTTCTTCATTTGGAGTGTTTATGTGATAGTTTGATGTACTAGTATCGGGTTTAGTTTAAATTTCTTTTCCCTTCATGTTCTTCAATCCCATGGCTGTAATTTCAGATTTTTCACCTCAATCAGATCCTAAATCATGTTGAGCTGTAGCAACAGTTTTGTGTTTCCCTTTGTTATTGGGTTTCTTTGGCCACAATTCAGGATGTAATTTCCAACAACGAATTTCATCATGGCCTTGTTTTGAACAATGTTTAAAAACTACTTTTTCTCCCTCTTTATTAATAGATGAATTCTTTTTTTTTTTTTTACCTTTTGAGTTATTTTCCTTGGCTTTAACCTTAAAATGTTTCTTTCTATCGTCTTCTGAAATTTTCTTCCCTCTAACTTCTAGATATGTGGCCTGAACAAAAACATCATCTAGACTGGTGGTGTTAGACATGAGAATAGTAGGTTTTATGTAGATATGTAAACCTCCTATGTACTTTAACAAAGTGTCTTGTCTTTGCAAATCCACCCCTAATAAGAGAGCTCTCCTCCTAAATTCTTGGGTGTATTCTTGCACATTTTTTCCCTTTAATTTCCTAAAGTTCTGTCAGTTCATGACGACTTTCTGCATTGATGTCATCATTAGACATTGGAAATTCAAACTTAAAATAAAGTTTTAAAAAGGGACTTTTACCAGTGCTCTTGGACTTGTGTGGCTGATGTATTGAAGAAGAAGTAGAAGATGATGACGATGAGGGTGAACATGATGGCTCTACATTACCTCCATTTCCTCCATGTCCCTTCTTTGACTGATCTTCATCATGTTGACCTCCTAAAGATCCTTGTCCTTCCTTGTGAAGTTTAGATCCTTCTCCTTCTAGTCTCTCATTCATTTCTTGATAAAGGATTCTAACCATATCAGTCATGTCAAGAAATGCTTTCCTAAACACTCTTTATTCCTCCATGGGATAAAATTCTTCATGGATTTCTCCTTCCTCATGAGGCATGCTTAATGTAGCTTCTGCTTCTTTAGGAGGTGAACTAGATGGTGGAAATTTTGGCAATATTTTTCTCCTTTTCTTTGGCTCTTTTTGACACCCTTCTGCTTCCACCAATTTTCCTTCTCATCTTTTGAGCTTGAGCCTTGTAAGCATATAAAACTTGAAAATAATTAAACAATAATTTGCACTAAAAAACAATAGAGAATAAACTCTATCTCTGATACCAACCTGATCTGAAATGATTGTATTAGTTTCACTTTGCTAAGCGTATTTTCAGTTTAAAAACATGTGCATAATTGCCTATTTAATTTTCATAAGGATTGAGGTGTTTGTCCATGAATTGTAGATGATTTTTAGTGAATTAGAAGCATGAAATAAGCATAAATAACATTGAACAATAGTGTAAAATAGATAAATAAGTCACCACATGAAATTTACACAATAGGCATGATGAAGCAGTTCGCCCCTCCTTGGCTACATCTACTGGTCCAGCTCCCAATGGCTTTTCCATATTTCAGTATGCTCAAAATGTTTCTATTACATGTAGTTACAGTTATCTAATGGTTTTTTTCTCTGCACCAATGGCTCCATAATTCTCCAATTATTCAAAAATGACTCTTCATTCACTTAGAATGGGAGAAAATTGGGCCTCCTACACTTTTGCCGAGTTTCACCTAGGAAAGCTCCACTAAAAGTGGAGAACTCCATTTAACTGGAGCTAAAAAGGGAATTTAAACTAATTAAGGTGTGCCTGCTAACCTTCTCACCATTTAAACCATTGCATTAAATGTTTGTGGTTGGGCACATGCACCCCCAAACCGTAGGTTACAACCATGGGTGGAACTCACATTTTGAACTGCAGTTTAATGTTTGAAATGCAGGTAATGCAGGTGGGTTAACGTTTATACATTTCTCAAAGCCCATACTTGGCTTGAGCAAAGCAGATCACTAATGTAAGCCTACAACCAATGATACAAATATATCTTAACAAAGTAAAATTTTGTTGATTCTAATCCATGACTGGAAGCATGGATTAGATGATTTCCATTATGCAGTTGAAGTTGTTTCTCGATGTAGGCATGAGATAAGATCTGGAGGTTTGGGTTTTTGCAAAAGAGGATTCGGAACAATGAATATGACAACTTCCATATGCAGAAAATTCCCTTCAAAACCCATGTCTTTACTCGATCTAGAGATGAGTGGAACATGGTCAACCATCGATATCGCTACAAGAAATCAAGAGGGTTGTATGAAATCAGCATATCTACCGGAAATCCAAAATGTCTGAAGGAATATCGGCCGCATAAGCTGTCTGCAGGATTTGCGGAACTGTTCGAATCTAGCAAATTTGTGCATGATTTCTAGACTAGCTAGAGTAGTAATGCAATAAAGACACAACTAGATTGAAGAATACTTGTATTTCAATAAAATGACACTTCTTATGATAATTTAACATACCTTAGGCTTATGGTACCCTTTTTAGCCAAAACTAGATAACATAGCCGAACTAGGTATAATTAAAGAGCAAAAAGGGTTCAAAAATAGGGGAGGCAAGGCTTAGGATAGGTGTTAAAAATGGGTAAAGTTCAGAATTAACATGAGTTTCATGCAAAACCATATTCAGGTCACCCATGATATCATAAGACATTGACAATAGTGAATAAATTTTATTATTGGTTGAATCTGAAGAAAGACGCGGCAACGTTTGTGGCTAGGTGTTTGGACTGTCAGCAATTAAAGGCAGAGTATAAACATCTAGGTGGATTGCGACATCAATTTTGATTCCAAAGTGGAAATGGGAGGTCATTTCCATGGAATTTATAACAATTTTACCTAGGACATATCAACAACATGATTCCATAATGGTTGTGGTGGATAGGTTGACAAAGGTAGCGCAGTTCATTCCAATGAAGTCTACATACTCAGTAGTATAGGTATTCATTAGGGATGTGGTCAGGTTTCATGGTTTTCCACAAAATATTGTGTCAAACAGGGTTGCGAAGTTCACTTCCAAGTTTTGGAAGGATTTTTTTGTATGTTTGGGCAGAGAGTTGGCCTTCAATACAACTTATCATCCTAAAAAATATGGAAAGATGGGTCAACAAGATATTGGAGGATATGTTGAGGATGTATGTGATGCATTAAAAATGAAAGTGGGAAGATTATCTTCCACTGGTAGTGTTTTCTTAAAATAATGGGTATTAGTAATATCTGAGGATGAGTCTTTTTGAGGCATTGTATGGGAATGGTCGAAATAATCCCATAAGTTTGATTGATCTGGTTATCAGGGTGTTTATTGGACCGGACATGTTGGTGGAAATGCAACAAGAAATGTAGGTAATCAAGAAGAATATAAAGGAAACACATGATAGACAAAAAATATATGCAGATCAAAACAAGTTATTTAATTATTTTCAGGTTTTGGAATAGGTGTACTTGCACATCAAAATGGAGAAGAGCTCCTTTCGGATTGGATCATGTGCCAAGCTAGCACCTTGGTTTTGTGGACCTTTCAAGGTTCTTAAAAACATTAGGCTAGTAGCTTTCGACTTGCACTGCCTTTGACAATGAAATTCCATGATGTTTTCCATGTGCCTTTGCTTAAGAAATATGTTAAAGATTTTGATCATGTGATTGAATTATTAGTATTGCAGGTTGATCCAAATGGAAAATTCCAACTAAAACCTCAATGTATATTACAAAGAAAGGTGCTCATAATTTTTAACTAAGCAATCAAGCAGGTTAAAGTGTAGTGGAAGCACTTTGGGCCCGGTGAAGCTACATGGAAGATGGCGGATTGAATGTAGGCTATGTATCCTTATTCATTCATTGGTTGAGAAAATGTACGTGATACATGTTTTGGTATACGTTTTGATGTGGTGTTTGGTATAGGTACATATGTATATGGATGTAAATACAACCATGAATTGTGTTATAAATATCTAATAAAAGGTATGGTGTCATGTCATTATGGTTGTCATGTTTTTATGTTTGTCATGTTGGTTTACTTCTTAGCAGGTTGACATTGTAAATACTACAACAAGGTAAGTTATAAAGCTCCATGGGTAGTGTGTTTTGATTTCATCAGCATTTTTGGTTATAAGTGCCATTGAACACTGAGGACGTTGTTCCCCCAAGGGGGAGGGTTCTGTAGCAACCCTGGTGAAAATTCCATGTAATAAAAGTTAACGAAGGATAAATAATAATCACTGTTATAGGACACTTATTCCAAGTTGAATGTTGGGAAAAAACATCCTAGTGTGGGTGTTCATTTGGTTTATTATGGCTAAGGAAATTGGCAAAGGAAATGGTAGAGGCATTCAGAAAGACAAAATGGAAGTTTTGGCAATTTATTTATGAAAATAATGGAAATTAGGAGAAAAGGAAGGTGAAAGGTCACAAGTTTCATGCCAGGAGGAAAATGAAGGAAAATAGAGGCCTAAATGATAAAAAGGCTTCTAAGGATGAGTTGGTACCTTTCGTCAGTTTAGTTTTGGATCTCTCTCTCTCTCTAACTCTTGGGCACTTATATTTTTCTTGGAGCACTTTAGCATTGGATCAAGAAAGGAAAAGAAGGCAAAGAGGAAGAAAATATCATGCAAGGAAGAGAAGGATCAAGAAAATACAAGGAGATTACTTTTAGGTATCGATTTTCATGTGTAATTTTCCTTGCTAGATTTAGCATGCCTTGTTATGTATGTGTGTTCTTGGTTCCCTTGCTATCACTGGCATGGATTTTTCTAGGTGTGAAAATTTTCTTCAACCTTGCCTTGCCATTTCTTGATAGTCATGGTGTGATGGGGTTCTCATGTTTTGAATGACATGGATTTCCCAATGAATTTGAAACTGAGTGAGGTGGATCTCTGAATGAAATAAAACATTTCCTAGTAATACCTAAACTAGGCTTTGGATTGTGGTAAAGTCACTGGCCTAGTGACCCATGAACCGAATTGTGGGTTATGATAAAGCTAGATATTGTGTGCATAAAAATACTTGACCCGTGAATGACAAGATATATTGTAAATATTAGACGTGGTTGCAATTGATCAAACCTAGGAATGGTTTTCGGTGAATGGAGGGATATACGGTAAAGCCTGGAAGGTGTTTTCTTGGTTATGGTGTAGTGATCCCACTATCGGACTATGAATTGTTGTAAATCCTAAACACTAGGACACAGGAAAATTCCTCACGGTGTAGGTGGAGAAATTTGGTGGCATCCATGCTTTTTTATGACATATAAATCTCGTTAGGATTTTAGTAAAGCCTGTTTCTATTGATGAGGGTTAGGTGGTTTAGATACGGGCAGCCCTAGTTGGTTCTTTTGGTTTGAGTCCCACATTCATGCTAGTAATATGCCATGGGGACGATTCGTTGAAGAGAGATTTGGCTTATACAATATATGGTTGGGTGGAACGTGATACTATCATACTGGATTGGATTTTCCATTCATTAATAAGAGTTCCTTTCCTTGGTATTTTATGTGTAAATGTATTATATTCTATGTAGCATTTATGGTTGTTGTATACTGAGTATTTCTATTTTTTATATGTTTCTTACGAACTAGTTTTATTACAGTGAAAATGTATGGTTCTCATCATGTTTAAATTTGTAAATGAATTAGAAATGAATATATGACAAAATACATGATAATGCAACTAATGATATAAGGCATCAGTGATTCTTAGTGATTTTTATATTTAAGTATGAGACCTTTATGCTCAGATGTGTTGTTTAAACCTGTAGAATGCATATTTGTGACTTGCTTGGTGAAATTCTTGTCATGGCTAGTAGGGGTCCAGTCAAATTGTTGTTAAATAACCTGCATTACTATCATTGTCTCTACGTTTCATTCCATTCTCTTAACTCCATGAAATTCTGGGTAGAGACTAGGTCCTAGCCCTGAAATTTAGCCTTAAATATTGCATTCATTGGTATAACACTAGAAAAAAAGACTGCAGTCACACTCATGAAGGCTCATGGGAGTGACTGTAACCCACACTCGCTTGGAGGGCTTCACAAGGGAGAGACTGGTGCTCTAGGTTCTTCATTTGTTGAGTTTACTTAGGGGCTAGTCACCTAGAAAGGTGAGGTAGCTCCTAGAGGTTATGTTGGTTGTGCGGATGATCAATTTGGTTGTATTTTTTCAGTTCCACTTCCTTAAGGTGACCTATGAGGTTCAATTATATCATAGTAGTCTTTTGTCACATGTTTACCCCAGTGGACCAGTTAACTTGGGTAAATGTGGGAGGAGGGTGTTACAATACCCATCTTGGAAAAGCAGTATTGGAGGGAATTAAGTTACATATTGAGCTTGTCTGGACTCCTTGTAAGAAGAATTGTATCTTTAGCATAAAGGATAAAAGTAATGATTATACTAGCGAGCGTGGGTCCTTCAAAACCAATCACTTTTAAGCATTCCTCAAGCTTGTCAATGTAAATTCCAAAATGGGTAGGGGACAAAGGACGCCCTTGCTTGACCTCGATGTTGCATTTAATATCATTAGACCAACCCTTGGTATTCTTAAGATTCAAAATAACATTCTCGTATAATATAATAACAATGACCATTAACTTGGGAGGAAATATTATCTCAACAAGCCTTTGCCATAACGTTTCTGGAGAAACTGTGTCTAAATATTTTCTAACGTCAACAAAACAACAGAAGAGATCAGTCTTGTTGTTACAAAAATCCTTGGCAATGGTCCTAAGAGTGATAGGGTGCTCGATCGTAGAGTGATCCCTTCTAAAACCAACTTGCCCAGTGGCTCTTTTACCATGGATTTCAAGCCAAGTGTTAATCTTGTTTTCTAGAATGATCCCGTACAACTTAGCTAAAATGTGGCTAGTCATGATAGTCCTATAGTTAGAGGGAACACTTTTATCCCCACTTTTAAATATAGGCATGATAATGCTTTGCATCCACAACTAGGGAAGCCTTTTTTAACTTCCATGTTGAGGAGATTGTGCTAATGTGGTGCGAGGATGGACCTTCCAATTTTGAGAATTTCAGCTTGGCACCCTTCAATATGCCTAGCTTTCTCATTAGAAAGATTCTTAATCCCAGATTCCACCTCTTCTAGAAAAAATGTATTTTCCTCTATAGGAGAGATTTTATAGTAGCTTATGGTGTCTGGGGAGTCATATAGATTCCTAATATAGACATCTAATTCCTTTAAGGAGATCATATTATTTTCTTTCGATTTATAGACAAGACTGTTCCTCCAAAACATTCTAGGCTCAACTTTAGAGAGATTAAGAATAATCACTAGGAATTATATTCATGAAAATTAAGTATCATAAAATTAGTAAATTTATCATTGTTTTGAGATTTTTTATTATTAAGTTGTTTTCTCTAAAACAATCCCACATATGATATTCAACCTTGGTAATAAATTTGAAAGACGTTGTAATTGAAATCGGTATGATAATTTGTAGATACATATATCAATAATTACATCCACAATTAATAAAGAGATCATCATTAGTTAGTTAACCCACTTGCCTATAATAATTAATCAATAATTTTATATTAAATCTGAAAAAATATGATTAAGAATTTATTATGAATAAGTGTCGAAAAAAGATAAGTACCAAATTACAAAGGTGATCAATGGTTAGACCATCAACATAAATAATATGGTTGATTTTCCCTAGATTTTCCAACCATAATAATTCCATGAAAAAAATCAAATAAATCAAATCCCTAAACATGCAAAGAATACCGTTAACCATTTTGTATTTTTCACGGTCAAAAAAACTTCTCCAACATATTCATTAGACAATCCATTGAAAACAAGAAACACCAAAAATTCTAACGCTGGTTCGACCTCAAATAATTTCTACTTGGCTGATCTTCTTTGCTTATAATTTATAGATTCAAGGCCATTTATATAACTAATCTATTTGTAGATCCAAGGCCATTGTTAACTGCATGGAATTGTTGAACATAATTACCCTCGTGAGTTCAGATGACTTAAGTACAGTACCCGTGAGAGAGTTATTAATTTAGCCTTGACCAATTGAATCAGTGGTTAAATAAATGGAACCAAAAAAATCAACAAACCTTCAGAAAACTCGACTTCCCTTTTCTACCGGTACTTGTACTTCCACTTGCGTTGGTTATACTATTTCTTCGCCACTCTCAGTGTAAACTTAGCGTTGTATCTTCCAAAGAGTTATCCTGGATCTTAGCGGAACGATCATGTTTAATTTTTAGGAAATAAAAATAGAAAATAATAAATTAAGAAATTTAAAAAATATGAGATGAAATATATTTACTTTTCTGTGATGCTACGGGGTGATTTATTGAAATAGGTTGAAAATGTGATTTATATACAAAATATAAATCATTTCACTTCATATTAATTAAAATTGGGTATAGTAAAATAGTTGATTGTAATTAAAAAATTGAAATATTATCTTAGTTAGGTACGTGTTGGAATAAATAAAATAATTTTTATATAATGATTTGTATTTTTATAAATGAAAGAGAATGATCTTACTAACAAATTAAAAGAGTTTATTAAAAATATATGTGATAATCTAATACAATGTCTAATAAACTAAGGGATTGAGAATATTATATAATTTTCAAATAAAAAAGGCCTATATACAATTATTTAAAAAAATTATAATATATAGTAACACATATACAATTGCATACATCAAATCACATATATCAAACTAACATGTATAAAATTTATCTCTTCATTCCAAAAATATGTTGAGGGGCAAATCAATATGGTGAGATGTACCAATCAATATGTTGAGATGTACAAAGTAATAAGGTTGTGGCTAAAGGATGTTAGTGTAGTGATTAATTGTGCCATAATTTATTCTAGTTACTAAATAATAAGGGAAGATAAATTCCTAGTTAACAAAATATCGAACTAGGATCAAAGAAAGTAATGCAATGAATTAAGTATCATATATTTACCAATGAGGTTACATGGTTAGAACATTATGTTCCACTATAGTTCTCTTATCTCTATGATAAAGTTGTTGCTAAGTATAGAATGGTTGATTTAGCAAATTCCAACTCAAAGAGATGCAACTAGATCCTTATCTAACTCAAGATAAAAAGGTACCTTGTACATATATTAATTGCAGTGGATAACATAGATAGTTATGATAAAAAAAGTGAGAATTCTTACCCATTCATTTTTTAGTTCATTACTGAAACCTAGACTTACCGTGACCTACTATTCTTTGTGTTTTAAGAAAAAAGAGGAATATCAAGCTCTATTTCAAAATATTGTTATATGTGAATGTGAAAAATAAGACTAAGTGTACTTGTATATTTTGAGTGTCTTCAAAATGGAAAGATATTATTTGTTATTATTTATTGAACTCAACCTCCTCGATCCTACAATATCTATTGTAACACTGCAGGTATCCTAAATTAGGACTTATCTTATTCTATATTAAGATGCTTTAATAGACATTTTTCCTTGTTTAAAACACACACACACACACAAATATAATTTATATAATGATGGAAATAATTTATTTAGAAAGTGTGAGATGAGATGATAGGCATAATGATTAACCACTTCGAGGAAATGCACCATGAATTGCTAGGGTTGAACTTAAATCGAACTAATAGGGAGACACTTAGGGAAAAATTATACCGAAAAGAAAAAAAAAGATTATGAATCAAGAAATATTTCATAACTCTTGAAAGCCCAAGAAAAACGAAAGAAAATTTCCTGAAAAGGAAGACAATGAGGGTTTTCTTTCGCTAGAAAATGTTGGTTGAAGAGAAATACCAGAACGTTACGTAGGTGATAATGGTGGGAGAGAAATACCAGTTTTGAACCTAAAATGAGCAAGATGATGGTCAAGGTTCAGTTGGTGATAGAGTAGAGGCTCTTTGTGGAAACTTTCCTGAAAAACTTTGTAACATGTCAGTGACAGGAAAATCTTAGTGGTGGTCAATAGGGAAATTGAATTACGGTTAGGAGGATTGTAGAAGTTCTTGGCGCATCTCCCCATGAAGACATATAAGTATCTTGTTGTTTCAAAAAATTTAAAAAAAATATGATCAGTTTCATGATAGGAGTACGATTTTCATGAATTTGGAAAATAATGTTGGTAAGATATGTTGAACTGAAAGAATTGAATTGTTCCAATGTGAATTAGAGAATAATAAATAGAATTCCATGTACTGAAGTCTATAGTTGGATACTATAATAAAAATAAGTTTAGTTTTTGATAGGGCTATACGAATATGTAAGTGGTAGATGAATTCAGAAAAATGAAAATTAGGTTAGAGGAGGGTTAGATTCCAGGTGAAGCCAGATTACCCATGTTAGTTTCAATCGCATAAGCTAGGGTGAATGGGTCATAAGTAAACCAAAGACGGGCTTGTGGTGTCCATAATCTTATGAATGCAGCATAAGAAATTTATTTATTTGGAAATGGATAAAGTTGAACACAAAAAAATTACTACCTTGCAATGGGCAATAGTGTTGTATAACAAGTTGGTAAGCCAATACTGAAAGGAAACTATGAACTACTATATTATTTTTTTTTTTCACAAACTAAAAACTGGATATCTTTATATATAAATCTAAAAAAATAATGCACCTTCAATCATAGTTGTAGTGATAGGAAAAGAATAAATTGGTTCTAATGTGTAACATTCGAGTAGAACATCTCTTCCTTAGATTCATTTTGATGGGTAAAAAGGAAAAAATAAAAGAAGAGAAATTATCAAATAATGATATCAATAAAATTATTAAAGTTGCATAGTTCAATAAGTTAAACATTTAAAGAATCTTTCAAAAAATAAATCACATTGAAGTTTTAAAACAAATTCACTGACTTGCTCGATTAGGGTTTGATATTTAATAACATATGAGGAAAGAGGGAAACTATTACAACCATTCTCACAATATAAATAATTGGAAAATACATTGTAAAAACATGTCCCCATATCACATGCAACTGCATGGAGCAAGGGAACCCCAATTTTATTAAATGTACTAAGCAGGACTAGGGGTCAACCCTTCAGCCAAACCATAAAAGAATAATTTCATCACGTCTGTATTATTTTGTACAAAACAAAGTCATTTAGTGTTCACTTTTCCCACATAGGAAAATCACATGGTAGAGAATAAGTAACCTAAGATATTTTTCATAACCCTAGGCAGAGAAAAAAAAACCTTATTTGGGCAAGAGGAGTTGTAACCAAAATCTGAGAAGAAAAACTTGGAGAAAAGGGAAATGAACTGACATGAGACTTTTCATGCCCAACCATAGAGAAAGGTAGTAAATAAATTTGGGAAAATGCTTTTTTATATTTTAAAAGTCGTCACCTCCAGTTTTTAGGACTTGAAATGGGAGAAAAGTGAGGAAATTAGCCCCTAGTAAACTAGACAAGGATATTACATATGAAGTTGCATGAAAAATAAAAGAAAAATTTCAACGGGAATAATTTCTACCTAAGTAGTGACAATAATCCCCCGTGGAAGAGAACGCTACACCGAAAAAGAAGAATGTAATTTTAATCTATTGATGGGGATAAAAACAAAAGTGGAAAAACAAAAAAAATAAATTTTGAAAGGGAGACATACTCATCAAACCCTCAACCTAGTAAGACTGAAGCATAATGGAAAACTCTACCAGAGGGAGCTACCATAAAGAAAAAGAAATTAATGTATGATACAAAATCATAATACTATCTGTTAGACTGAAAAACTTATTGAGAAGGAAACATAAGGAATTCATGGCGGGAAACTTGAAGGAATAATCTAAGAAAAAAATATTACATGGAAAAGTTGGAAACCCCACATAATCGCCTCCTCTCTGATCTAACCATGAGAGAAACATGTATACTCACAAGGTTTCATATCTAGGGTGAAAAAATCCAAATGCTAGCACTTGGGTCTCATCGTGCTCACAAGAGAATGAGAAAATGATGCCACACCACAGCCAAATTAGCAGGGTAGTCACCGAACCTACCCCAAAGATTTTTCAATTGTTGATATGGTTGAAAACACTGAAGATACTGAATCAGATAACATGTAGCAACACAAATGTGAGGAAGGAAACCTGTTAATATGCCACATATGCATCTACGTAAGAAATCTGGATACTTCATAGGGACACAATGAGTTTCACATAAAAATTATTCATATAAAAAATGGTTACCAAGGGTATATTGAAAAGTGTAAGCGATAATACATTCAACCATGGGTTAATGGTACATAATCATAAGTTGTAATTTTCATTAGTTACACAAAAGGAAAATGGACAAAAGGAAATCCCACATGAGCCCCATCCAAAAAAACATGATAGGGGTAAAGAGCCTGGATATGCCAGGGGAAACTGATATGGAATTTAACCTACTGGAATGATAGGTGTGTATTATATTTACCATACTCGAATAATGAAATATTTTTGTATCGGAAATTACTAGCAGTTGTTAGATGGTTAACTTTTATATGGTCATTTGAATAAAAAATGTTTCTTTTACCATATGCATTCTCCTAATGAATCTATGAAGTCCTCAAATACATCTCTTCATTGAACAAAAAATTATAGTCTGAAGTGTTATCTTTATAAGAGAAATTTAATTAGGAAAAAAAAAAATCATGAAGAGATGTTGAAACTACCATCAAAAGTCCAAGTTTTGGGTCTATAATCACCACACTTGTTACATCCTTGGATATATTTGTCATTGTCTTGTCCCCAATGTCTCTAACACAATGATTTTTGAAGACATTTTACATCCCCTCAAAATAACATAACAACGTGACCATTTTTACATGGAGATAATATCCATGCCAAGAAGTGAGGAACCTATGAATTAAAAAAAAAAAATGCTATCACTAAACTCACAGATAAGAACCCGTGAATTTTGCAAAAAAAATGGCTATCAATAAAATCAGAGAGTGAATTTTTTTTTTTTCAACAGCTTGATCAATTTCATAGCTTCCATCCTCCAAAACTAGTCCTCACACTTTTGTAGTGTACCTAACTAATCAATTTCATTTAAAAACCATTTCATTTCAAAATCATTTGGATAATGGTAGATGGATGGATTATTGTTGATTGATGAAGTGGTTGTATGCACTCAAAATGTAAAATTTGTATGTTGGAACTCTTCCATAGTATTTCCATCTCTATATTACACATTGGAATACCCATGCTAGTGGTTAGAATGATGGTGGAAACATTACCACTTTCCAGTATACTTATCTATAATTCACATCTAGATTTATTTAAAATTAAGAATTCATTTTTAACATTGTATTTAAGAATTTGTCATTATGATAATTAGAGAATGTTTTATTTGAATTGTAGGAAATAATACAAACTATGTACTTTGAACATAGACTTCAAAATATTTTATATTCCATTTTTCTATGATTTTTGGGTCCCAAATTTCTAGAGGAACATTAAGGCCCCAACGAAAGTGTTAACACTCGACTAGATCTTTGAGGTTGAGAAGAGACCAGCAAAGGTAACCACAGGCCAAGCTCTTTTCAAGTAGCTAGCCCTGCTAGGCAGGAGATGGCTCTCTCCAAGGGATCATAGCCAAGAGGGCTGGATCAATTAGGTTTTAGGCTAAATATGATCTAAATGTGAAATGACAAGATCTTTTCTAACTCTTGACAAAATGTGAATGGAAGGAACTAATTACTAAAACAGTTAATTTTATGTGAATCTAATTGTTTAGCATAAATTGTTTTAAGAGATAATTCGTTAATGTTAAGGTTTAACAATTACACATCATGCATAAAAATAAAACCATAAAGAAATAAGGATTAGTGACAGAGTTCGTCCCTCCTGGACTATGTCTCCGGGCCCGCTTCAGAAGTGTGCATCCACTGTATTGATAAAATCAAGAGAAAGAGGACTACAATGATCTATCAGTTGACAAGTGCCAAACATCACTACCAATGTTGCAAAATAAAACTCTCCTGATGAGGCTTTACAGATAAAATCTCTTTTCTTTGATGGGTCTTTAATCGACCAAGAAAATCTGATGATGAGGTGCACACTCTAACTGAAGGATTGAAGCAGATGGACCTTTAGCACAATGGTAGTTGAACTGAGTTTTTGAAGATTGAAGTGGATCTCATTGTTCTACAACGAACCTCAATTCTGTATCTAGGCAGGAAAATTAGGTCTCATACTTCACAATATACCTGCAAAACCGAAAACTCTCTCTACAAAGTTTTCATGTGCCTCTTCAAAAATCACTTCTTCTTAACTTCTTGAGAACCTCTCTCTCCTCATTATCCTTAAAAACTTTTTATAAGATGAGGGAAAATAAATGGCATTAAACCACTATCTTTTTCTTCATATCTCGAATATTTTTGGTTTAAATGTATAATCCATTTTTAAAAATTATTAAATGAATCATTACCCTTTCCAAGCCTCTTATCCCATCATGGATATGCTCGAAATTATCCATTACAATAATGTGACATAGGTTTCTCTCAGTATTCTTGACACCTAGGGTCTTAGGATAAGGTGTTGATTTAAAACAATGACATATTTCATGCATTAAAACCCATTTTAGGATTTAGGTTATAACTTATCCGCTGGTGGTCTGGCAAATGGTGCGAAGGCGAAACAGTGACATGTGATTAGTCATATTTGCTGGCGGCTAAGTCTGCGGTTTTCGTTCTGGCAGTTGACTCTGCAATTACTGTAACCTTTTCACGTGACAACATATCTGATTGGCAGTCATGGTTTTTGAACCCGACGACAAAGTTGTGGCTATCCCTTAACCTCTGCCTTGTTCACATGGATCCTTGACAGTCGGCTTGAGCTGGCAGCTCTGACACGGTTTCCACATACTGCATTCACATGGATTTGAAACCTTCGACAGATAGCATGTGTTGTTTGGAATAATGGCTTACCAAAACTTCGCATCAAATTTTTCATACATCACAGTTTCCGATACAATCAACTTACTGACGGTGGCATCCAAACTTGACATAAAACAACTGCGGTTAATCTTTGTCACATGACAATGGTTCTTCCAATACAGTTTATCGACTATTTAAAAATTACATTTATTTCGTAATGTTTTTACATTTTTGTTGAGGATTTACATTAGGTTGTAGTCCCAAGCCTAAAATTCGGTTTATTACATAGTTTTTATTCTATGCACCTAGACTTAGAACTAAGACTTTAGCACTAGGTTTTTAGGATAAGTATTTTCACCTTTAGGATTCACCTTAGGTTTACAATTAGGACTTAGACCTAGGAATTTACATCTTCATTGCGCCATAACATTAAGACCATAGTCACTTAGGCATTTTTAGGATTTTAGTATTTAACAAATTGTTCTTAAGACTAACATTTTTGCCTAACACTAACACTTTAGCTGACTTAGAATTATGGTGCTAACGCTTAGACTTAGGATTTTGTTTCGTTAAGTCTTTACATGAACTTAGCACTTTACAATCATGAATAATGATTTTTACTGTTTCAATGTCACAAGTGGTCATAATGACACCTTTTTCTTATGAAGACAGTTTTCCTTAAATTAGAGAAAAACATTGATGATTGTTGTCGAAGTCACTCATGCTGATGTCAAAGTTGACGATGAACTTTTTGAACTTGAATTTCCCACTCTTAGCAAGAATTTTTAATGTGACCATTCTGGTCGCTTTCCAATTTTGACAAGATTTTGTTTGTTGACTTTAGTAGATGAACGATTGCACATTAGACCATCTTGGTCGATACAATTTTTGACTCAACCTGCTTATTACAAAATTGATGACTAATTACTTCAAAATGACCATCTTGGTCATTTTGTAATTTTGATACAAACTTCAGAATCCAAATTGGATCACACCTTCCCACAAAAATAAATTTTGGTTCTCCAAAATTTTTATTACAATGCTTTGAAGAAAAATAACTCTGGATTCTAGTTACAGACTTATCTAGATTTAGAAAAAATTTTACAGACTCAATCTAGACATATGGTATAAATTTTGTCCAGTTCCAATTGGCAGTTGAATGTTCTTCAACAGGTGAATTGGAAGTCTCCTGTGTTGCTGATATCAATGTTGTTTCTTGTGGCAGGATTGGACAGTTGCTCTTAGCATGCCCCGTCAATTTTCAATGTCGACAAATTCTCTCATTAGAATTTGTACTTATTTCCTTTAAGTTTTCTGAATGTTGTTCCCCTTTAGCAGATTCATTAATAGATTGAAGCGAGCTTTTACCTGAACGCTTCTTAACATGATGTGTCTCATCATCTTCTTGCGGTTGGATTTTAGTAGCTCCAACTTTCTTGCTGCAGGCTCTATGATTCCAGCAATGTTCTACACAATGCCAAGAAATTCCACAAAATTCACATGGATATATTCTTTTAACAGTTTCTACAACCCAATTATAATAAAAGAAATCACTACTAGAGGATTTTTTTTGCTTACCCTTTTTGTCCTGTAGCTTCTTTGGCATAAGCTCAGGATGCAAATACCAACATTGATTCGAAATGTGGCCCATATTTTCACAATATTCACACTTCATTATACCATACCCTAGACCTTTATACTTAGGTCTTTCTTGTACAGCTATTGGTATAAGTCTCCCTTGACCATTCTTTCCAAGGCCTTCTCCTTCGTGGTATCCCATGGCCTTCATCATTGACAAACCTTTTCTTTCAGAAGTTTCACTTGGCTTCTGGCTAGAAAATTCATCGGAGTCTAAATCACTTTTTGGTGATATCAGTATGTTCAGAGTTTCCTCAGCAGGTGAGGAAAAGGTTCTAATGGCCTCTCTTGATGATTTTGGTGATGATGAAAGAGAAGAACTATATTCATCCCCTTGATAAAGAGATAGTGTTGGATTATTTCCATTAGAATTTGAATCTTCTATTAGAGGGTTGTTTCCTATTTTGTTCTTTCTCAAAACTTCAATTTCAGACTGCAAGATTTTCTTGTCACTTTCCAGTGCTTGCACCATTCTTCGTAATGCAGTATTCTCCTGCTCAAATTGTTGATTGAACTCCTCGATTTATTTAAACCGAAGCTATTGTCTTGATTTAATACCCATTTTGTACCTTAGAAAGAGATGGTATGATCTGATACCAAAGTATGATCTGAATGTGGGATGACAAGATCTTTTCTAACTCTTGGAAAAATGTGAATGGCAAGAAATAATTATTGAAACTGTTACTTTTATGTGAATCTTACTATTTAGCATAAAGTGTTTTTAGAGATAATCCGTTAATGTTAAGTTTTAACAATTACGCATCATGCATAACAATAATACCATAAAACAACAAGGATTAGTGATGGATTTCATCCCTCTTGGACTACATCTCCGGGTCCTCCTCAGAAGTGTGTGTCCGATGTATTGATAAAACCAAGAGAAATTGGACTACAGTGATATCTCAGTTGACAAGTGCCAAACAACACTACTGATGTTGCAGAATGCCACTCTCCTGATGAGGCTTTACAGATACGGTCTCATTTCTCTGATGGGTCTTTAATCGACCAAAAAAAATCTGATGATGAGGTGCACACTCTAACTTAAGGATTGAAGCAGACGGACCTTTAGCACAATGGTAGCTGAACTGAGTTTTTGAATATTGAAGTGGATCTCGTTATTCTACAATGAAATTCAATTTTGTATCTAGGCAGGAAAATGAGCTCTAATACTCCACAATATACCCGCAAAACCAAAAACTCTCTCTACAAAGTGTTCTTGTGCTTCTTCAAAAGCACTTCTTCTTAACTTCTCGAGAACCTCTCTCTCCTCATGATCCTTATGAAACCTTTTTATAAGATGAGGGAAAATAAATGGCATTAAACCACTATATTTTTCTTCATATATCAAATATTTATTGGTTTAAATGTATACTCCATTTTTAACAATTATTAAATGAATCATTACCCTTTCCAAGCCTCTTATCCCATCATGGATCTGCTCGAAATTATCCATTACAATAATGTGACATAAGTTGCTCTCGGTCTTCTTGACACCTAGGGTCTTAGGATAACGTGTTCATTTAAAAACAGTGCCATATTTCATGCATTAAAACCCATTTTAGACTTTAGGTTATAACTTATCCACTGGTGGTCTCGCAAATGGTGCAGAGGCGAAACATCGGTATGTGATTAGTCAGATTTTTTGGCGGCTAAATATGTTGTTCTGGATCCAGAAGTTGACTCCAACATTTACTATAACATCTGCATGTGACTGCAGATCTGATTGGCAGTCATGGTTTTAGAACCTGACGAAAAATTTGCGACTATCCCTTAACCTTTGCCTTGTTCACATGGCTCCTTGACAGTCGGCTTGAGCTGGTAGCTCCGACGCAGTTTCCACATACTGCGTTCACATGGCTTCAAAACCTCTAACAGATATCATGTGTTGTTTGGACTGAAGGCTTACCAAAACTTCGCATCAAATTTTTCACACATCACAATTTCTGATACATTCAACTTGATGACAGTGGCATCCAAACTTCACATAAAACAACTGCGGTTAACCTTTGTCACATGAAAATGGTTTATCGACTGTTTAAACATTACATTTATTTTGTAATTTTTTTACATTTTTTTCTAAGGGTTTACATTAGGTTGTAGTGCTAAGCCTGAAAGTGGGTTTACTGCATAGTTTTAATTCTATGCACCTAGACTTAGAACTAAGAATTTAGCACTAGGCTTTTAAGATAAGTCTTTTCACCTTTAGGATTCACCTTAGGTTTACAATTAGGACTTAGACCTAGGCATTTACATCTTCATTGCACCATAACATCAAGAACATAGTCACTTAGGCATTTTTAGGATTTTAGTCTTTAAAAAATTGTTCTTAAGACTAAAATTTTTGCCTAACACTAACACTTTAGCTGACTAAGACTTATTGTGCTAATGATTAGACTTAGGATTTCGTTTACTTAATTATTTACATGAACTTAGCACTTTACGATCATGAATAATGATTTTTACTGTTTCAATTTCATAGGTAGACATAATGATGACTTTTTCTTATGACAAAAGTTTGCCTTAAATTAGAGAAAAACATTGATGATTGTTGTCTAAGTCACTGATGCTGATGTCGAAGTTGATGACGAACTTGTTGAACTTGAATTTCCTTCTCCTAGAAAAAATGTTGAATGTTACCATCTTGGTCTGTTATGAAACCAGCTCCAAAAATAGAGGAAAAGAGAGATCAACCCTTAGAAATCAGCCACTTCAACGGGGAAACCTCCAATACATTACATAAATGAACAATTCTTGGATGATACAAATGACCAAAACCTCCTTCTATATATAGGAGTCCATGGTCCCACAATATAATCCTAGCCAACCTAAAAATAACAATGTAAGGGCAAAATAATAACAATATTGGGGTTACATGGGTACAATAATAACAATAAGGGGGCTACACTAATAACAATAAGGGAATAAACTAGTAATATAGGGACCTATCATGCCCCTCTCCTTCAAAAAAGTGTTGTCCTCAACGCTTGATGTCATAAATAAAATAATGTAAATAGTGATTAATTAGTTAAATAGTAATTAGGTTGAAATGCCATGTCTGATAAGACATGACCTTTCATGAAGAGGCACCTGTGTAGGTATATAAGCAGGCCTCACTTGTAACATTCAATCATCTAATCTCATATATTTTATAATATATTATTTGTATGTTCATGGATATCCTTGTATTCCAAGTGTTTTGGAGTATTTAATCTTGAGAAGGAACTTTGTTTGCTTCATTTGGTATCAGAGGAGTTTGAGCCTTCGACCGCCTAACCACTGCACAGAGCCACGTTTTTCGATCCAGGTCTTTGACCGTAAAATTCATCAACATTTTTGTCGTTTAAGTGTTTCACTAAACTTTTAAAGTTTCTTCGTTTGCTCATTTCATCAGAGGCCCTTGGCCATTTTTAAAGAATTAAAAAAAAAGAAAAAAGAGAAAGAAAAAAAAGCTATATAAAAAGAAAAGAGAATATATATATATATATAAAAAATTACAAAATTGAAAGAAAAATATATATATAAAAAAATAATTATATATAGAAAAAAACAGAGTAAAAAACTATTCGTACAAATAAAAAAAGGGGGGAGAGAAAATCTAGAATGCAGCCGACACCTTGACTTTCGACTACCAGATGGTGCTGTCATTCCACCACTAATTTTCCATCCCCATTGGTTTTATTATCCATTGGAAACCATTTTACTTGTCATGGGATACAACTGTCAACAGGAAACGAACGCTGCCATGCACAGACTGTTATCATTGCCATCAAATTACATCAGCTTCCAGTTGTTGGGCTGTTGTGATATAAAACTATAACTATTTTCCACCATTAATTAATACGACCATCAATTGCCAATTCACATTCTTATGTTCAATTAACTGGAAATTTGAAAAACCGTTGTCTCTATACAAATCGTAATTATTGTGCCAACTACTGCACATTTATTCCAAGCTGGCAACACTATCTGAAAATTTCAGCACGCAACCGTAGCTACTAAGCGACCTCGTCGCCATCCACATCGTGTCTCTGCTACTTCAGCCACCACACTGTTGTCTGCGCAAAGAAGCAGAGCCTGACACCACAATCTGAGACCCACTGCACATACTCAGCAACCCACAATGCAACCGCTTCCGCCATCCATTTCTGCTGTCATCCAACCTACATCACCTCTTCTCTAGTGACGTAGTTGTATTGCACAGTCAAGTCCAGATTGTGGTGCTATATTTCCGCTTGACTCCTACAACTATTCAAATTGTTGTACCCATACATACCAGTGATAAAAAAATCGCAACCCTACTCCATCCACAGCTATCGGCAAGATCAAATTATTAACTGTCCTTCACGTCGTCCTGTATCGACATTGATCATCTGTATGAAGGGCCACATCATTGTGTTTCTTCATTATTTTTTCTTGTATAGTCACCAGTTCGAACAATATTGTCGCAAATCTATAAATCGTGATGGTTGGAACCACCGTTTCGAGTTAATTAAAAGCAAGGTTTATACAATAAAAATTTGAAGTTTCAACAAGAAAATTTTGAACCATAGTGACTTGATATAGATTAAAATAGATCGATTAGTAAAGAAAATATATATAATCTATCAGTATAAAAGTAAAAAAATAAAATAAATTATAAACAAAAATTATATTTATCTATATATATATATATATATATATATATATATATTAATTAAATTAATTAAAAATAGTTAATTAATAAAAAAAATAAAAAAAATAAAAATAAAAATAAAGTCCAAGTCAAAAACATAACAAGAGAAATTTTGAATGATTCAATACTAAGGGTCCGAAAAATTATTTACAAGAATAGTAAGTTTTGAACATTATAAAAATTAGGGAGGGTTATTTAAAAAAAAAAAAACCTTAATCTCATTTTGATAAATAAAAAATGGAATCTAATTCGGAAAGGAAAGAAGGAAGATTTCCTTAAAATTATAATATGTTTGTCCATGCGCTAATTAGAATCAAAGGGTCAGTTGCGGGAAAGGAGGTTCTGATATCTATCGATCTTAATCAAGAGAATAATTATATTATTACTAAATGTGCTAACGAATTACTAATCCCCGAATCAAATATAACGGAAAAAAATTCATTTCACAAAAATGAAAAACAATACGACATAAGGAATCTACACGTAAGTATTGGGGAGTATTCCTTAGCTCCCAATTTACTGTGAAAACCTTATTTTGTAACGATAGTGATATAATTTTGGGTTCGCTCTAGATGGAATCCCTAGGGTCATTCATCCTTAATATGAAAAAGAAGTTTTTGAAATTTTCTTACAAAAAGAAAAACATATCGTTACAATATCTCACGGTGAAGTTGAACTTACTAACACCGGAAGAAATATTAGATATAAAAAAAGTACCTCTTCCAAAAAGTAAAAAAGAAATATAATATTTACGAAGAGAAGTTGAAAAAATCATCACTAACAAGAATGAAGAAGTTTCTCGCCTTAAGGACCACAATGAAAAATTGCTAACGCAAATTAAGAAACGAAAGAAGGATAAGAAGTCGTTGGAAAACAAGGTGCAACAAACTGTCGAAAAAACGAGCATTGATCCAGGATCAATGAAGGTCACAACTCAAGAAGAAGACAAGCAAGTTGCAAAAGGTACAAACTTCGATGTTGCAGTTTAGATGAGGAACATACTAAGTGAAGGTTCCTACTCAATAACATCCTCGCTAGGCGAAAATCAAAGTCACACCAAAAAATTTCCCTATCGACATCCAAATCACGGGAGCAGACAACTCACCCAAGCTATGTATTCAAAACAAAAACAAGATGATATTCTAAAGAATAGTAACAAATCATCACAAGTTTCTAGTCATCGTAAGATTCCACAGAAGATTGATTTAGGTTGGTCTGATAAGTTCTCAGTTCAACAGTTTTGTTTGTCACTTAAAGGATCATATCAACTAGTATCAACAAGGATGACTGCCTCGAGACGAGAAGGTGTTCGTAGCAAGAAAAGAGATCGAGGCTTTTCATCGACAAGCTTTGAGATCAATGTTTTTTGAGGGGAAGGCAATTTCATAAATAAAATAATGTAAATAGTGATTAATTAGTTAAAAAATAATTAGGTTGAAAGGCTATGTCTAATAAGACATGACCTTTCGTGAAGAGGCACCTGCGTAGGTATATAAGTAGGCCTCACTTGTAACATTCAATCATCTAATCTCATATATTTTATAATATCATATTTGTATCCTCATGGATATCTTTGTATTCCAAGCGTTCTGGAGTATTTAAGCTTGAGAAGGAACTTTGTTCACTTCACTTGAGTAGCTCTGGGTGCTTTTGTATAGAATTATCATCCTCCCATGCAGAATCCTCAGTGGGTAAGTTCTTCCAGTTGATGAGATACTTTGAAATTGATCGATTCCGTAGTTGTCGAGTTCTTTTTTCCGTGACCACTTTAGGTTCCAATATAATTTTTCCTTCCTCGTCAAGTTTTGGAAATATTGTTTGAACGGGAAGATTTTCACCAATAACCTTATTTAAGAATGAAACATGGAAAACTGGATGCCCTCACGAAGAAGCAGGAAGCTCCAATTTGTATGGAATAGTACCAATATTTTGCAACACCTTGTAAGGACCATAGTACTTTGGCGATAATTTACTATCCTTCTTAGCTTGCTTGAAGGACATTTGTTTGTATGGTTGTAGCTGTAAAAATACCCAGTCTCCTACATCAAAACTTATTTCACTGTGATGTTGATCTGCCTGTTGTTTCATTCGATTTTGTGCCAAATTTAGGTTATCCTTTAAGAGTTGGAGAACTTCTTGTTGATGCTTGATGTGATCTTCCACTACTTGAACCTTATAATTTTCTCTTAAAGTTGATGTGATGGACGGTGGATGATATCCATAAAGTGCCATAAATGGGGTCATTTTTTCTGCATTATGGAAGGAAGTGTTATACCACCATTTAGAGAGAGGTAACCACTTGACCCATTGTGTTTTTTTATCAGATACAAAACAACGAATATGTCCTTCCAAAAATTTATTCGCTATCTCAGTTTGACCATCGGATTGAGGATGATAAGATGAGCTATTGGCTAATTTAGTACCCAAACAAGAAAATGGCTCCCTCCAAAAATTTCCAGTAAAAATGGGATCTTTGTCACTCACAATAACCTTTGTGTTTCCATGTAGCTTTTTAATTGTGTCCATAAATGTGGTAGGAACTGTACTTTCTTTAAATGGATGAAATAACGCACAAAAGTGTGCATACTTGGTAAGTCTATCAACTACCACCATGATGACACTCTTTCCTTCGGACTTATGTAAACCTATGATAAAATCCATTGAAATATCCTCCCAACATTGACTTGGAATGGATAAAGGTTGTTGAAGACCCAGGGTCTTAATTGTCTCAACTTTATTTTGCTAGAAAACCAAAAATTCCGCTGCAAACTTTTTAATATCAGATTTAAGGCCATCTTAAAAAAATTGTTTCTTCACCCTGTGGTAAGTTTTTAAAAATCCTAATTTTCCTCCTAAAGGAGAAGTGTGCGATTCCAAAAGAATCTTTTGTTTTAGTTGGGAATTCTTACAAAGATATAAGCGATCCCTTTACTGGGATCTTGCTACAACTTTTGAATGAGTGTCCACACTTCTTCATTCTTCTTCCATTCATCCCTTGCTTTGGTTATCCAATCTGGTTGGATAATAGAAATGACACAAAGCAATGCTTCCACCTCTTCATTCTTACTTGAGAGTCCATCTGTAACAAAATTTAGCTTCCCTTTTTCATAGATTATTTCAAAGTCATAACCCAACATCTTTGTGACCCATTTTTTCTACTCTTCTAAAGATAATATTTGTTTCAAAAAGTGTTTTAAGACATCATGATCAATTTTTACCTTGAAGCATCTTCCCATTAGGTAAGGTCATGATTTTTTTAGTGCTTGTAGTATTGCTAACATTTCCTTCTCATAAATAGCTTTCTCTAAATATTTTCCTTCGATTGGACGACTTTCAAAAGAAATGGGTGTTCCTTATTGCATTAAAACAATACCAATTCCATTTCTTGAGGCATCACATTCCATAATAAAGTTTTTCATGAAGTATGGCATAGCTAAGACCAGTGCTAGGCACATTGCCTCTTTAAGATGTTCAAATGCCTTAGTTGCTTCAGGAGTACATGAAAATGCATCTTTCTTCAATAATGTTGTTAGAGGTGCTACTATTCTCCCATAATTCTCAAAAAACTTGTGATAATACCTTGTTAACCTGAGAAATCCTCGTAACTTCTTTATGGTTGTGGGGACTTTCCATTTGTTAATGGCTTTAATTTTTTTAGGGTCTACCTTAACACTCTCGTGAGATACAATATGACCCAGATATTCCACCTCTTGTAATGCAAAGAAATATTTGGATGTTTTTGCATATAATTGTTTCTCCTGCAATAGCTTGAGCACCCTGTCAACATGTTGAACATGATCCTTCTAAGACATGTTGTATGTTAGTATATCATCAAAAAATACTAGCGCAAATTTTCTAACGAAGGGTTTGAAAATGGAATTCATCAACCCTTGATTTGTAGAAGGTGCATTGGTAAGGCCAAAAGGAATGACCAAAAATTCATAATGACTCTCATGAGTTTGAAATGATGTTTTCAGAATATATTCAGTCTTCATTCTAATTTGATGATATCCTGAACGAAGATCCAACTTGGTAAAATAAATTTCTCCATCTAATTCATCCAATAATTCATTAATCACAGGAACGGGAAATTTTTCTTTAATGGTGAGCTTATTGAGCTCCCTATAATCTGGACAAATGCGCCATGATCCATCCTTCTTGTGAACCAATACTACTGGAGCATAGAAATAACTTTGACTAGGTTGAATTATACTAGCCTCTAATATTTCTGCAATCATACGTTCAATTTCACTCTTTTGGACATAAGGATATATATAAGGCCTGATGTTTGTAGGAACACTTCCTGGAATCAAATGAATAGCATGATCATGATCACGAATAGGTGGGAGTCCTTTGGGAGTTTCAAACACCTTGGAATGATTGTCCAAGACTTTTTGGAGATCTGCAAAAATAGATGATTTTGATGTTGGAACTTCTAGTGAGCATAATTGTGCAATTATGCCTCGTTGTTATTTATTCATAAGCTTTGTCATGAAATTAGAGCTTATTATCTTTCCCGAATTCCATGCAATACCCCATAATTTGACTTCCTTTCCTTCTGAAAAAATTTCAAGAAAATTTCTTGAAAATTAAAAGCTATCGTCCCCAATGATTGTAACCATTGTACTCCTAGTACAACATCAACACCTCCCATAGGAATGGAAAGAATTAGACAATTCAATACATATTCCCCCATGGTTAGCTTGATATTATGGTATTCTCTAGAGCAATTTACAGTTCCTCCATTTGTAACCATCACTTGACATTCTGGTGCTGGGTATAGGAAACAATTCAACTTCTTGGCTACCTTACAATGAATAAAATTATGGGTACTACCCGAATCAATCAACACTATTACCTTTTTCTTCTTGATATGACCTTCTATATTGAGAGTTTGAGGAGTGGTAATTCTTGCCAATTCATTACATGATATGGTCAGACTCGTTTCTTATTCTTCTAGGGTTGGTTTCTGGTGTATATCATCTTCTTTTGAAGATTATTGTTCATTTTCTTCTTCCTTTTCACAATCTATGTAAAGTAATTTCTTCTCAGCACACTTATGACCTTTAGTGTATTTGCTATCACAATTATAGAAAAGCCCTTTTGCTCCTTTTTCTTCCAATTTTTGTGGTGTCCACCTTGTAGGTTGTGGAAGTCTAGGAGTAGCAACACTTCTATCTTTATATATGTGAGTGGTAGGCATCCTTGTTGCAATAATTTTACATTCAATTTTTCTTGCCAACCTGAACGCCTTTTCCAATGAATCAAGTTCCCAAACGTGAACTTCATGTTAGATGTTATCCTTTAAAGTCCCTATGAAGACATCAATCCTGTGTTCCTCTGGAATATTAGTTACCCTTATATTCAATTTTTTGAAGTCCTCAATGTGGTCCACCACTTAACTCTTTTGTTTGAGATTTATCAATTGGCTAAAGAAGGTGTTGCTTTTTGTATCGTCATATTGTGCTATCATTTCCTCAGCAAAAGTTGACCAAGTAACAATTTTTTTACAGAAGCAAATACATCGATACCATACAAATGTATTTTTTTCTAAATGTAAAGTTGCAATGCGTATCTTTTGTGTGTTTTTCACATTATTGAGATCAAAATATTGCTCCATCTGTAGTATCCATGTTACGCGATCCTTGTCATCAAATTTCCTCATATACATATTTGAAATATGGTGGTTCTTCCATCCAACATTAGAGTTTATGAAATCCCGATTAACATTTATTTTGTTCTCATCATGAGTTTCCACTACTATCTTTTTGCTATTAGGAAACATTTCTTGTATCAACTTTGTCGAATCATTCTTCATTTTTTCCATGTTGTCTTCCATTTTTTCATTGATCTTAGCTACCATGTCATCCATCTTAGCTTCCATGGAATCCATCTTAGCTTCCATGCCCACTTCCATGCCATCCATATTAGCTTCCAAACTATTCATCTTAGCTTCCACGCCTTTCTTCAAACCATCCATCTTATTTCCAATCATTTCTTCAAAACTTCCATTTCATTTTTTGTTGCCCTTTGCGATAGAGAAATTTGGTGCTTTTTCTATTGTAATTTTGATATCTCATGTTGTGTTTCTTCATCTTCATGAGTCACAGTAGAGCCTTATAAAGGCTTAATGGGTGTTTAATTCCTTTTAGGGGGCATTTTAGAACCCAATACTAATATCTATTCTTCAATATGCCCTTGCAATAAATTCAAACTATTTTTTTTTTAAATGAGACTTATGTGATTCGAAAAAAATACACACCTTTTTCTTGCTTCTGAGGAGCTCGATATTGAAACTGAATTATCTTTGTTATTTCAAATCTTCAATATCTGAAATTCAGCTATGAAGTAGTCCTTTAAACTTTTTTTCGAATGACATGTGTTTGACCTTATTTGGATTCTTCAAAACAAAGTTATCCCCAATCTCCCACGATGACCTAATTATGGACTGCTTTAGTAGAGATAACTTGTACGACTTTCCACGTGTCAATGTTTTCCACTTCATCTCTGAAATTAATATATCGAAAACTATAGTCCGTGTACTTGCGGCCACTTTTTACAGAATCCCAATCCGACACTCAGAGAGAGAGTTATGACGTTTTTCCCACAGTCACCTCTTTGAGATGAAATTCGAGAGCCTGAAACAATCATGACTTCCACAGATCATATATCAAAAAATATTGCGAACCAAGATGTAAAATTTGTACAGGATGTTCCTCAGGATTTTGGCTTCGCATTGTAAACATTTCTGCTTCTGAAACTTCGTATAATAAACGTTATAGTGAAAATTCCATGATGACCTATTTTAGTTGAAATTCGGGAGCTTGAAAAAACCCTAACTTCCCCAAATAATATCTCTGAAAATATTGCAAACAAAGATCTAAATTTTTTCCAGGAGGTTCCTCTGGATTTCAACTTTGCGCTGTACAAATTTCAGCTTTTGAACCTACGTAGAAAAAATGTTATTGCGAAAATTCCATGATGACCTATTTGGAGCAGCGAAACCCTAGAATCCAAACCTCTGATACCAAATGTTATGAAACCATCTCCAAAAATAGAATAAAAGAGAGATCAACACCTTAGAAATCAACCGCTTCAAGGGGAAAACCTCCAATACATTACATAAATGAAAAATTCTTGGATGATACAAATGACCAAAACCTCCTTCTATATATAGGAGTCCGTGGTCCCACCATATAATCCTAGCCGACCTAACAATAACAATGTAAGGGCATAATAATAACAATATTGGGGTTACAGGGGTACAATAATAACAATAAGGGGGCTACACTATTAAAAATAAGGGACTAAACTATTAATATAGGGACCTAAGATTGTCACTTTCCAATTTTGATAAGATTTTGTTTATCGACTTGAGTCGATGAACCATTTCACATAAGACCATCTTGATCGATACAATTTTCGACTCAACCTGTTTATTACAAAATCGATGACTAATTACTTCAAAATGACCATATTGGTCATTTTTTAATTTTGATAAAAACTTTAGAATCCAAATTGGATCAGTATAGTAGCTCAAGGGTTTTGATTAGTTGATTTGGGTGTTGGATGTGTTAATTAGGCCAAAGAGGTAACTAGGTCAGGGAAAATAAGATCACAATTGCAGGCATGTGATGGGGCAATGTAGGTAGGCACTCTAACACTTTAGGGTTTTTAGGTGAGATGGATCAGACTGGTGAGGTGCTAAAAGGAGCATGACAATACAAGAATTATTTTTAAACTGAATAAATGAAACAAATTATGGTGATTCTCCCAAAAAAGAGTATAAAAACTGTATTCTTGTTATCAAACTTGAGAATCAAATATATCATAGAACTAGAATGAACACGGAAAGTAAAAAACATTCATACATATGCAACACAAGAAGAAACTATGTCAAAATAGAGTACCACATGAATCCCACCAAAATAGTTGCAACTCATCCAATATATTCCTACCAAAAATAGAATACACTAGTGTCACTAATCAATGCAACAACATCAAACCTCTCAAATGAGTGAAAGTGAAAGATATAGACATGAAACAACTTCTCCCAACCTTAGGGGTTGAATATCTGAGTTGTGGAGCTGATCCAAAAAAGGTTGAACTGCAAACCTAAAGTATAGGGAGGTCAAACTAACTCATCTCTAACTTTGGTGAAATTGATTCATTCATCCTCAAAAATAATTTTTCCTAATGTATTTACCCTTAGGTAACTGAAAGTAGCTTAATTACATTTAAATCCATCATTTACATCAGTAAAATCATGATTTTCCATGGTAAAACTCATAAAACTAAGAAAAAATTAGAAATATCAGTCATTGGTTAGGAGCGCAGCGCCAAATTAAAGGCAACTTTTGAGGGGGTTGTGGATGTCCAAATTGAGCTCAAGATAGCTCATTGGAAAGCCTACCCTGTCTACTTTCAAAAAAAGTATTTGGTTTCCAAAAATGATGAGTTTTTACAATACAAAATATCAATATCCCAGGATTAGTCAGGAGCACAATGCCAAGGTCAGGATCACAGTGCCAAGCCTAGGAATTCAGCACCAGAAAGTCATGAGCGCAATGCCAAGCCCAGGAGTGGAGCGCGTCCTTCCAAGCCACTTTTGGAGGCCTTCCTGAACTCCAAATTGAGTTCATGATAGCTCGTTAGAAATATATTTCTATCGAATACATAATGGACCTATTAGGCATTGAAAACAATCAATTATAGCCCTAAAAAATCAATTTTGTCAAGACTTGTAAAAAAGTGTAGAATGGGGGTGAAAAAAATGCAGCGTGCTCTTGCAGGCATTATTGAACTCCAAATTGAGCCCATGATATCTCATTGGAAATATCTTCCAATATAGTTTTCATTTTACTTATCAATAAAGTCATTTCAACACTCCATCAGGCAGAAAATTTGTGTTTCTCAAGACTACTCCAGAAATGTAGGGAAAATAGGGGAGTTAGGACTGTCTTGTAGAGGGAGGGGAATGAAGGGGTTAGGGGCTATATAAATTATTGGGGAAATTTTTGGTGATAGGGATAGATGTTAGAGAGTGTAGGGAGGTGTAATTTCTAGAAATTAGTAATGGGAAGGGGTCCAAAAGGGAAAAACGTAGCCCTAACCTAGGAAGGTGTCAAAAGTGTAGCAATAGGCTAGGGTTTGTAGGAAAGTGCCGGGAATGAGAGAAATGGGCATGGGAAAAGGTTAAGGGAGGTAGATGGAGTGTAATTTAGGGTGTTATGAGGCTTAGGGAGGTGGAAAATGATAAAAACTGCTATATGGTTTAGTGTAGGCGAATTAAAACACACTCCCAAACCCAAAAATTCCCAAAAAAATAGTGTAGGAGCTTGTGTTGACTTGTTGAGGGTCTTTCTTAAATTCTGAAGTGTTGTAGATGCCTTGGTAAGTGAGTTATATCTCTCTTTCATTTTCATGGATGAGTAAATGAAATGAATTGGTCTCATATACCTTGTTTGGGTCATTTTTCTTCAATGTACTGGGATGGCCCACATGTTTTTTCACTTTGGCTTTTGAAACCATGTAGCTTAGGAACATTTTGACTGTAGCTACCTGGAACTTTGAGAAGTTATTAAATAGTAAAAAACATAAAATTACATATTGAAACTGAAATTAGAATTTACAAATTTAATATTTACATGGTGAAATTTGTTTATTATCACTCTCTTAATTGTTGGTCTTTTATGCATACAGGTGGTGTTTTGATGGACCTTGAAAAACCCTAAGACATAATGGAAACTGTGAATGAATGAACTTCATGATGAAATGATGTAAATGATGATGACAAATCATGACTGATGTACAATCAACAAAGTGGTGAAATGAGCTATCAAGTAATGAAATGTTGAAAAGAGTGAGGTTTGACCTAGATCTACATCCAATGACCAAATTTTTGCATGATGACCTAATGGAATGAAAAAAATTTCAGAATGAGATCCTAATATGATATGAAAATATTTTTTTTTATCACTAGTGGCAAGATGCAAAAATTGACACTAACCGAAAGGATTTTTGTAAATCGGGGAACTAGGTGTTTCCATGGAATTACTTGGTCCCAATAAACAGTTATTTTTCTTTGATAGATCTTTCCAATCATCTATCATGTGCCCCAAATAAATATTTTATGCAAAGGTTGTTCCCTTGGGAGGTTGATGTACCTAGTAAGCATGTTTGTTAATGAAAACCCTTTGGATTTTCATCTTCTAGGATTTTTTTTTTTTCACATACAAGGTTATTTCCTTATATTAAAAGACCATTCTTTCAACCTCTTGTAATGGCCTTTGTGAATTCACATCACTTTCTATTAGGTATGGCTCCAACCATTCTAACGCTTTTATATTCTTTAGTATTTTGTTATTTCATTTATTAATAGAAGTTGGATTTCTACCATATTACAATGCTTTCAATTATATTTATTTATGTGGGTTTAATATACCTTTATTCCTTTCATTTTGTTTCATGTGAAACCTAGTTCAACGGTGATTATAGAGAGATATAATCCCTATATTTCTCAGTACATTTCCTCGATGATGTGAGGATACGATGAGTTGTGTTACAAGCTAGTTTCATTTAGGAACAATTTCTCTCACCAAAATAGGTGGCCACTGATGGTCGATGAAAAGAGAGATGAAAGAGTGAGAGTTATTATGAAATTATGGTTTGAGGAACCATTCACATGCGAGAGGAATTTAACAATGGACAATGTTTCCTAGATTCATCAATGACCTAACAGAAACTAAGGCACTTTCAAATAGAGGCAGTTTTAGAGGTCTGACACCATTCAAGGTACAAGTTAACTTTCATATCCCTATATTTGATGGCCAAATAGATGGTTATTATTTTTAGAAATAGTTAAATATATTAGAGACATATTACTATGTGAAAAATATTTCAATGATGAAAATATCACATCTGCAATCCTAAAATACCCATGTCAAAGATTTGTGGTAAGGTTACTAGGAGAGACATAATGAAAAATATCTGCAATATTCAAGGAAAGATCGACTTTGGAAGATTTTTTTTGATGTCCATATAGAGGAATTAAATCTTCTAGGGAACTATGATTACAATAATATGACATGGACAACAATGCAATAGGAAATACACCAAACAATTTTGATGTACATAAATATTTCCCATGGCTTAGACTAAAAGATGGGTATTATAGACTTTAAATTGTAGGTTCTACTACGTAAATTATTTCCTACCAAATGGATATGGATTTAATGGACATGTCCTTATTGGGAGTTTCTAATTGATATGTTTTCAAAATTGAGAGGAAATTTAACTAGAGGAATAAGTGGGATTTGAAGTCTTTAGATCTACCGAAAAAAAGTCTAGGGAAAGCAAGGATAAAGTCATAAAACAAGGGGCATATGAAATATTTGTTATATATTTAATTTCTAGCAAGGAAGTTATTATAGAAAAAAAAATACATTGATTAAGAGGAGACAATAATAAATATGCCACCATCTTCGTTTGTCAACCCTATGATTGAGATTTGTTATTAGAAAAAAATCAATATACCAACTTCAAATAGGGGGAACATTTATCAAGATAATAAAATCCAAAGATTACTTATTACGGGTAATCTTTCCTTTTGGTAAAAATAGAGGTGAATATATATTGAAATGTGTGTGTATATATATATATATAGAAGAGATGACACAATAAAATACATATGCTAAGCAGCAAGCATTGAAAGACAATTCCATGAAGTGAAATTAACACTATGTGAAATTTATAATAAATACATGTTGTATAGTGGTATGCTTCACTACCACAACCAAATTAGAGATAAGCTTAAAAATGTTTAGAAATAAATTTTAAGGTTTCACGTCGTTTTTTTTATTCTTTAAGTCTCTCTCTCTCTCTCTCTCTCTCTCTCTGTGTATATATATATATATATATATATATATATATATATATATATATATATATATATATAGATATTGTTTATATTATAAACAATGTGCAACAAAATACCCAAAAAGTGATATTCCATTCTATGGATAGTGGACATTGACCGTCTGATTCATGGTCCCATAAAACGTCCATGAAAGGGTTTATTTGACTTTAACCTTAGTCAAATTGAGTAAACTGAATTTCCACATCAACAGGACAAATTAGAGGTAGTTAACTTGTCTGACATGGCTCTTGTCATTCATTTAGCTTATTAAATTCAAGTTAGAGGGCTTGGAATTTAGTTATGCATGTGTGATTCTTAAATTTTACTAATCGAGTTCAGTAATTTTCAGTTGTATTCACTTAACTCGCCTCTAACTATTGTTGGATTCAATTTAATATTAGTGGTGTAGTGGGAAAATAGTATAACGCACATATATATCATTTAAGTGATCAATCAACCCAGGATAGGTAGTGCATGAAAATAATTTAAATTCCTCAGTTTAAGTGGAGATGACAAGGAAGTCTAACATCAGCTGTAGACTAGACTTGAGTGGTAAATGTGTTGCATGAAATCAGTGATCAATCCTTGGGAATTGTGAAATAATTTTGGAGGAAATTCCTAAATAAATATAGATAATTTGGTCTTGAATTTCACAAGGAAATGTAGAAATTCCTTGTAGATTCAAAACTTATCATGTAATTTACTAAAACATAAAAATTGAATACAACCTACTCATCTACGAAAACAAATTAATGATCAAAATCAAAACTCATAAATATGCGACAATATTCAATGCACATACACAAATATTTATCTATGGAAAGAAACTAAACAAAACCCCTTCCTATCTGTATCCCATTAATCAAAAAATAGAAAAGAAATAAAATGCTTTCTCAAGCTTGAGAAACCTCGCACTTGTATAATATATCTCACTACCTCACAAGGTCACCTAGGTCAATCCTTAACCAATTTTCCCACCTTCTAAGCTCCTATTTCCTTGTTTTTTTTCTTGAGGATTTAGCCCCTATTATTAACAGAAATTTCCTATTGAGAATTACGCAATTTCTTTAGGGCCTTCTCTGACATCAGCACCACGTGTACAACTTTGAAAATCCTACAACTGATAGTACAATTTCCTTAAACTCCATTTTCAACTGAGTAACTCGAGTTCTCTACATGCATCAATTATTCTAGGATGATTTGTGAGTTAACTGGTTGATCATTTTTTACTACACCTCACTACTATACCTTCCACTCGTTCTCAAACAATTAGAACTAGTTTAACTCTCAATAACTTAAATTAACTGAAAACGATTGCTAGAAATTAGAAATCAATCTTACTAAATTGAACTCAAGTGTTTCCAACTCGAATTAACTGAGTTAATTTGGTGAAGAGTGTCATGCCACCTCAGTTAACTACATCCAAGTATTTTACTAAAATTTCAATTCAAATTTTAATCAAGTTTGACAAAGGAAAAGTCAAAAATAGATTTCCTTGATGCATTTTCAACACTCTCCCTTAACAAGAAAGGGATTATTTGATACCTTGAGCCTACCTCTAAGTATCTTGAATTCTCCTCTTGAAAAATCCTTTGTCAAAATATTTTTATCTTGTTCTTTTGTAGGAATGTATTCAACAACATGATTCGCCTCTACACACAATCTCGTAGATGGTGATAATGGATGTCGATATGCTTGGATCAATCATGAAATACTAGATTCTCAGAAAGTTTGATATAACTATGATTGTCATAGTAAATAATCATAGGATCCATATTCTGATCAAATAACCCAACAAGAATATTTATCATCCAGATAGCATCAAATTCTTCTTGACTTGCAGTCATGTGCTTTCCTTCTATTGAGTTGAGTGCAACAGATCTATGCTTTGTGTTGTACCAAGGAAACATTGCTAACCCAACACTGAAAATTCCTCCTGATGTGCTCTTCATTTCTGATGGAGTCCCTCTCCAATCTGCATTTATGAATCCTTAAATATTCACTCCATTTGTCTATCTGCACCAAAGATCAAATTGAGTAGTGCCTCTGAGGTATCTCAACGCATGCTTTGCTACCTTCCAATATAGTTTGGTTGGATTAAACATTGCTTGACTAAATTGGTTAACTACATAACACATATCTGGCCATGTGTTCAACAAATACATAAGTGAACCCACAAGCTTCCTATAAATTCTAGCCTCTACTACTTATCCTGAAGTAGCATATTCCTTCCTCCAATTCCTTTGATATAGCAGTATCCATGGGCTTGTTTCTCTCCATGTGGAACTTCTTTAATATCTCATTAGCATACTTTCCCTAAGAGACAAATAGTTCCATGTCTCCTTTCCATACTTCCAAACTGAGGAAATAATGCATGGCACCCATGTCCGTCATCTCAACTTCCCTTGCAAGATCCCCTTTGTAAGATTTGATGAGCTTCTCATCAATGGTTAAAATTAAATCATCGACATATAATAATATAATCAATAATATACCTTCAACAAAAATATGGTAACGTTTTTCACTTTCTTCACTTTTGGTGAATCCCAACCTAGTGATATACTTGTCAATATTGGTGTACCAAGCAAGGCATGCTTGCTTCAATCCATACAATGCTCGCTTGAGTATGCACACATGCGATTTTTTGTCAAAGGTCTCAAATCCTTCTGGTTGTTTGATGTACACCTCCTCCTCAATCAATCCATTGAGGAATTTTTTATTCGCATCAATATGATAGATATTCCATCCCATATGTGCTACAAGTGCTATAATTGATTTGGTTGAATATTACCTTGCTACTGGAGCAAAGGTATCCTCATAGTCAATTTTCTCTACCTCATCAAAGAACCCGTTGGCCATAAATATGGCCTTGTGTTTCTCAATTCTTTCATATGCCCCTTTCTTCACCTTGTAAATCCATTTTTAGCCTACCATTGATTTGTCCTCTAGTCTCAGGAACACTTCCCAAACATTTTTTCTGATAATGGAATAATATTACTCTACCATAGAATCAACTGATACTGGTTTCTTCACTTCTTCCACAAATGAGGATTCCTTATTCTCTACAACCTAACTCGTCAGAGCCATGTAGCCAGTGTATCGATTTGGTGACCTCCTCTTCCTACTTTGTGATTTGGGTGCTCCCACATTCTCTGTAGCATCATGCAATAATATTTCATCTTCCATGGTTTGCTTCCTTCGTTCTCTGGATGTCTCTGCTTGAGTGGATGTATCCACTCTCTACTCCTCTACTTGTGGTTGGTCCACAACTTCCTAAGGTTTTTCTTTTGGAGCCAAAAGCTCCTTCTCTTAATGCAACTAAAGCTCCCTCCCAAGAAAACACCTTGATTCCTTCTCCTCATCAAAATTCATACCTCCCCTAACAAATTTCATCCTGAGAGATGGAAAGTACACATGATATTTGTGAGGTGTTTCTATGTACCCCATAAATTATACATCCCCGTTGTAGGCTCTACGTTTTTCCTTGCATCTTTGGAAACATGACGGTAAACTAATGATCCAAATATCTTCAAGTGTGACACATCTAATTACTTCCCTGAAAAAGATTCCTTTGGTGTACTCATGCCAAGAATTTGATCAGGACTCCTCTTCTGCAAACAAACAATTTTATTGCATGCTTCAGCCCACAAGTGCATTGAAAGGCCTTGGTCATGCGACATCGCCCTTGCATATCCCAAAATACATTTTTTTTTTCCTGTCAACCAACCCATTCTACAGTGGGTTGTGGGGTGTTGTAAACTCCCATCGAATTCCCTCCTTTGTATAGAATTTTTTAAATTCATTAGACATATATTCACCACCATTATCACTCCTAAGAGCCTTCACTTTCCTGCTAGTTTCTTTCTCAACAAGTTCTTTAAATTCAACAAGCTTGGAGAATGTTGTTTTTTTTTCTTCTGCATGAAGAAAATTGATCACTTCCATGACAAATTGTCTACAAATATAACATAATACCTTTACTTGCTATTGGATGATGTCGATAAAGGTCCACACACATCCAAGTGAATATTTTCAAGGATTGATTGTGCTTTACTATCTCGGTCATTGAAGGTGGCTTTTGTGTACTTTCTTAATTTATACCCTTTGCATGTATCTCCTTGATCTAGTTCACCTTTGGGAAGGCATGTAGAAATTTGCTGCATGATATTCAATGAGCATTGGTGCAAATATCCAATTCTTCTATAGAATAATTCCCCAATGTATTGGCTCTACACTTTCTCTTCTTTGTGCTCAATGTTGCATAGTATTCCACATCTAATTTTTGTAGAGGTTCTTCACTCGAACCTCCATATTATTCACTTTTACTGTGGTGATATGTCTCAGGAAGGCCTTCCATTTTATGAATATCACATCGTAACCATAGTCTTCGAACACCACTATGGAAATTAGATTCTTATTTAGACTTGTCACAAACACCACATACTTGAGTCTAAGATGGGATCCAAACTCCCTCTGAAAAATATTTGTACCAATATCGTTCGTGCTATAACTTTCATCATCTACCATCTTGATGTGCATCTAGAGATCCTTCTCCTCCAAGCCACTTAAAAATTATGTGTTCCTCTTCATGTGGAACAAGGCACCACTGTCCAGATACCTTACACTGCCCATCACCATGCTTTCCATGCAAGAAATAAGGGTGAATTCCAACTCACATTGTGAATCCAAATATTCGCGTTCCACTCTTCCTAAGGGCTTATTACTCGCCTTCTTGTATGGACACTTCATGGCATAGTGTCCCATCCCATGACAGTGAATGCACTTGATTTCGAATAAGTATTTCTTCTTTCCTGCCTGACCATATTCTCATTTGGATTGGGATTTATTCCCTTTCCCTCTCTTTCCATTTCCAACCAAAGCACAGTTATCCTCTTCATCATACCTGGTTGAGGTTCTATCTCTGGCATTCCACCTTATTTATTCTTGCACCAATTCAGACCACAATCGTTCCCAATTTGGTAGCTTCACCCTCGCATTTAAAAAATCATGGTAGTTGTTCTAGCTCTTTGGAAGGCCAACTATATCATCTTCTACAACAGTAACACCAATACTCCCAAGTTCATCACAACATTGTGTGAACCTGCTTAGGTACTATGGTATTGTGTCTCCCTTTTGCATCTTGATATTCCAAATCTTTTCCTTGAGTGACATCTTCCTATGGTCACTATTGTTCTGGAAAAAAATCTATCAACGGTTGCCACATTGCATACATAGTCTCTTTCCCATGAATATTCTAGATAGTGTGGTCCCAAACTCCCTTCAATATTATCCTCCTCGCCTTTGCTACACACTTATTACATTCTACTAGATCTTGAGCATCAGATGCTAGAGGTTTCATAATATCACTATCTATGAATTCCTTCAACCCATTCTCTTCCAACACTACCTCCATCATGTCCTTCGAAATAAATTAATTCGAGCTACCCTCAAGGTGATTCTCGAGTATTAGTCTATAAAAAGCCATCTTTCTAGATCTAAATAATTCATCCTGCAAATTTGATCCTCCTGCAAGGATAACTTCAAATTCCCTTTTATATTGTGATTCCTACTCCAATACGATGTAGAAATTCCTTGTATATTAAAAAATTCTCATGTAATTTACTAAAACATAAAACTTAAAGATATTCTTCTCATCTATGGAAACTAAGTAACAATCCAAATCATAACTCATAAACATGCGGCGAGATGCAACACACATACACAGAGATTTATCTAGGGAAACAAACTGCTCAAAACACATTCCTATATGTATTGAATTAATTATAAAATAAAGAAGAAATGAAATTCTTTCTCAAGCCTTAGCAACCTCTGCATTAGTATATCTATCTCATTTCCTCACAAGATGACTCTCGTCAATACTTAACCAATTTTACTGTCTGCCAATCTCATATTTCCTTGCATTTATTGTTGAAGAATTAACCCCTATTATTTAGGGAAATATCTCATTGAGAATTTCGCAACTACTTTAGGATCTTCTCTGACTGCATGCATCACCTATACAACTTGGTAAATTGTACAACTTATAGTATATTTCCCTTGAACTCCAATATCAACTGGGTAACTCAATTTCTCTACATGCATCAATTATTCTAGGATGATTTATGAGTTAACTGGTTTAACACTGGTGAACAGACCCCACTACTCGACATTCCACTAGTTCTCAAGCAATTAGATCTAGTTAAACTCACAATAACTCAAATAAACTGAAATACATTGCTATAAATTAGCAATCAATAATACTGAAGTGAACTCATGAGTCTACAACTCAAATTAAAAGATTTAACTGAGTGACAAGTTCCATGTCACCTCAATTAACTACCTCCATGTATTTTACTGAAATTGAAAGTTGAAATTTAATCTAGTTTGACTGAGGAAAAGTCAAAAATAGATTTCTTGTTGCATTTTTAATAGGAAATAGGAGGCTAGGTGAGATGATATTTGGCTAAGTGTTGGCCATATTTTTTCATTGGGAAGAGAGAACAATTATTCTTTTGCATGTTGAGCTCATAGTTCAAGCTAGAAATTGTAGTAGATTCTCTATTCGTCTCAGTAATGAAAATAGGCTTGAGGAGTTTTTCCTAGTTGGGTTCCCTTAGAAATCACTCTGTAATTTTGTTTTTGGCTTATTGGATCTCTATGAATTTTGTTCTAATTTTTAAATTTTATTACGCACATAAGTAGAGAAGAATTTTTCCTCTTGATTTTACATTAAATTTCTTGAGCAGTTGCAATTATATAAAATTTATACATAGTATCATATCATATTTCACATTAGAACCAATGTTTCGATCCTCTCTAAATAATTTCTATTTGCAACCCTCTTCCAACATTTTTTCTTCAATATGAGGAGAATGTATTTCAAAGTCCTGATATTTGACTATGCACTAGAGGGTAGATTGAATTTCATAGCCTGGAAGGATTGAATGGATGTAGTGCTTGATGAAAATCCTATGTGAGAATATGTTAAAAATGGCATTGTGAAACCTCCACGGTTGGAAGAAAAAAAAATTAGCTCAATGGAAGAAGGATTTTGAAAAGGATAAGAGAATTATTCTGGAAGGTGTGTGATACCATGTGGTCTCAAATATCCATGGAAAAGAGACATTTTTTTCCATGTGGAGGGCACTGGCTGAGCTATTTGAAAATAACAGTGACCATAGAAAATTGGCCCTGAAAGAAAAACTTTGAAACATTGAGATGTAGAAGAATGATACTATTTCACAATACCTCTAAATATTTACACAAGTTTGGGATGAGCTTTGATGGGTTGGTCTGAAAGTTGCAGAATATGATCTGTTGTTCCTATCTCTTGTATGCCTTCCAAAATCCTGGCACAACTATTAGGACTCTGTGAATGGAAGGGAAAAATTACTGAATTGGGAAAGGTTGTGGTCTGATTTGGTATAAGAAGGGTTTAAGAGAAATAACTAAGATGGAACATAATCCAAATATAAGGATGAAGACAAGTTTTCATTGGTTGGAAAGGGGAAGGAGGGAAAAGGGAAGAAGACCCAGAGAAATTTGGATTCCAACAAAAATAATGGCAAGAATAAAGACACAAGTAAGATAAAATGCTTCCACTTTCACGAGTTCGGGAATTATGAAGAAAAATTTCCGTAGAATAGGTATACCAAGAAGCCTTCAAGAGGAGCACCAGGTGAAGCATTGGCTTCAAAATTAGAATTATAATTCACCCTAGTAGAATTCATGGCCAACACTATTATGGGGATTGTGTGGTACCTTGATTTAGGTGCCTCGTTCCATATGAAAATGTGCAAGGAGTTTTTCAGAAGCTTGGAGGAGAAGGATCTCCAGATGCATATCAAAATGGGGGATGATGGGAGGTACAATTATAGAAGAATTGTTATTGTCATCTTTGAGAGGGAGAAAGCCTCTCCTATTTTCCTAAAATATTTTATGTTTGTACCTAGGTTGAAAAAGAACTTGATCTCTATAGATTTTTTGTAGGATCATGGCTATGATGTTATTTTAAGTAAAGGAAAAAAATTTCTGGGACACATAGCTACCAGGAAAGTAAATAATATTGAGTTTTTACTAAAGAAACTATACAAAATTGAGGTGGGATATTGCATTGCATTGAGCAGTAAGACCGGAAATGTGTTGAGTCGTGATGTTGGAGAGTTATGGCATAGGAGATTGGGTCATGTAAACCATGGTCACTTAAATATGATTCAAAAAATTACCACATGTATCCCTAAAGGTTTCCTTGACCAGTATGATGTTTGCAAGGGTTTTACATTGGGGAAATATGTCAAATCCACTTTCCATGACCGAGAAAGCAGAGAAAATGCAATCTTGGAGCGATTCAACTCTGATGTTTGTGGACTATTTTATATAGCATCTACAACAAAAACATAAGTACTGTGTTATTTTTATTGATGATTTCTGTAGAAAATGTTGGATCTTCTTCACGTAGAAGAAGGATGAAGTTTTATCAATTTTTTTTTATTTGAAGGCATTAGTTGTGAAGGATACTGGGAAGAACGTGAATGATTTGAGGAGTGATAATGGAGTTGAACTTTTTTCAGATACCTTCAAGGACACTTTTTCAAAAGAATGTATTTGAAGAAAAATGAAAATACCCCAAAACCCACAATTTAATGAGGTAGGTGAGAGGAAGAACAAGAGCATAGTGGGACCAAGAAGGACCATATTGCATGACCAAGGGTTTCCATTACATCTATGGGAATAAGAATGCAACACCACAATATACTTGCAGAACCAAAGTCTACATATAATACTTGGTATGATCACACCGGAGGAAGTTTTTGGTGGGAGAAATCTTGATGTGTCTCATTCAGAATTTTCAGAGCTTCAGCTTATTTCCATTTATCCAAGGATTCAAGGAAAAACTTGAGCGTAAAGTAGATTTTGGAGTTTTTTTTATGATAAATGAAACTCCACACAATTAGTGGTTGTATTTTCCTACGCCTATGATGATATTTTTATGGAGAGATGTCAAGTTCAATGAGGCAAAATCCATGAGATGCTCTCTAGAGCAAGAGCTAACAATCCCACCAAAGAAAGAAATTATTTCTCCAAAGGAGGAGCCTTAGGATGAGCTTTAGGAGGTTGTGGAGCAACCACATGCAAAGGAGCAGACAAGGTGAAGATGGAGGTACCCACTCAAAAAATATCTTCCACATACCAGAGAAAGAGAACGAAAGAAGCTGATATATTGTTGCAGGATTTTAGTGATAATGTGGGAGCCCCCATTTCATATCGTAGGTAGAGGGGGTCACCAGATAGGTACATTGGTTACATGGCTCATACATAGGTTACAACGGAGTACATGTACATATACAAATATATATATGAGTGTTCAAGATGTTGACTATCATCTCTCAGCAGATTTCTTGATCAGATTTAGGGACAAGATATATGTGCCAAAAATTAGTGAGCTCAAGAATATTAGGTTGAGATAGTTTCATGTGAAACTGTATTCAGGTCACCCAAGATACCAGAAGAAAACAACATCAGTAAATAAGTTTTATTATTGGCCAAATATTAAGAAATATGTGGCATATTTTGTGGCTACATTTTTAGATTGTCAGCAAATAAAGCTAAATTTTAGGCATCCACGTGGACTGCTACAACCGATTTCAATTCCAGAGTGGAAATGGGAGGTAATTTAGATGTATTTCATTACAGGTTTTCCGAGTATATGTATACAACATGATTCCATCATGGTTGTGGGGGACATGCTGACTAAGGTAGCACACTTCATTCCAGTGAAGACTATGTATTCATCTAGTGATGTGGCATAGGTGTTCATAAGATATGCATTCAAATTTCACGGTGTTCCAAAGAAGATTGTGTGAGACAACGATGAAATTTTCACTTCCAAGTTTTGGAAGGAGTTGTTTGCAGGTTTAGGTATAGAGTTGGCCTTCAGTACAACTTATCATCCACATATAGATGGACAGACTGAGAGGGTCAACAGGACATTGGAGGAAATTTTGAGGATGTATATTATGCATTAGCAGAGGATATGGGAGGAGTATCTCCCATTGTTTGAGTTTTTTTACAACAATGGTTACCAGGATCACTGCAGATGAGTCTATTTGAGGCACTTTATGGGAGGAGTTGTAATACTCCCATCAGTTGGAGTGATTTGGTGAATAGGGTATTGATTGGACTAAACATGGTAGCAGAAATGGAATAGGAGATGTAGTTGATCAATAATAATCTAAAGGAAGCACAAGACAGTCATAGATGTTATTCATATCATAACAGGTTATTTAAGGAGTTTCAGATTGGGGAATAGGTGTATCAGGGAAAATTTTAAGGATGGAAAGTTATCTTAAAGTTTAATAACATTGGAAAATATCACTAGTCCCTAATATGCAAACTATAAAGGGTTTATTGATATATTTGTAAATGTATTCAAATCTATAATATTTTTATATATAGTCTCTATATAATGTTGACGATTTTTAAGGTAAAATAATTTTATGTTGTAAAGAGTGGGCGAATAATTTTTATAAATATAGAAATTATATAATCTTTTTTTTCGAAAAATTCAAGAAAAATAAGCCCACTTGCAAATATTAGCCCCTAAAATTTTCCATGATGTGTATTTACGCATCAAGCTAAAGAATTGATCCTTGTGGATTGGATCGTGTGCCAAGATGGAACCTCGGTTTTTTGGACCTTTCAATATTCTTGAAAGGATTCGGCTAGATGCCTATCGACTGGAACTGCCTCCGACAGTGCAAGTCCATGATGTTTTCCATGTGTCATTGCTTAAGAATTATTTTAAAGATGGTGATCATGTGATTAACTAGTCTTCATTGCAGGTGGAGCCAAATGGATAATTCCAGCTAGAACCTCAATGTATATTACAGATAAAGGTGTTCATGCTCAAAAATCAAGAAATCGAGCAGGAAAAAGTGTAGTGGAATAAATTTGGGCTCGATGAAGCTACATGGGAGATGGCGAATCAGATGCGGGCAATGTATCCTTCTCTATTTGTTAGTTGAGCGAATGTCCTTGATATATGTTTTGGTATATGTTTTGATGTGTTGTTTGGTATATGTACATATGTATATGGATGTAAATAACACCATGAGCTATGTTATAAAGCTCCAATAAGCAATACAGGTGTCATGTCATTATGGTTTTCATGTTGTTATGTTGGTTTTCTTCTCAGCAAGTTGGTCATTGTAAATACTGCAATGAGTTAAGTTATAAAGCTCCATGGGAAGTATGTTTTTCTTTCAGCATTCTTATTGGTTATATGTGTCATTGAACACCAAGGATGGTGTTCCCCCAAGGGGGATGGTTCTGTAACAACCCTGGTGAAAATTCCATGTAATAAAAGTTAATAAAGGAAAACTAATAAACATGGTCATGGGACACCTATTCCAAGTTGAATGTTGGGAAAAACATCCTAGTGTGGTTGTTCATTTGGTTTATTATGGCTAAGGAAACTGGAAAAGGTAATTGAAAGGCTTTGGAAAGGAAAAATGTCATTTTGGAAATTTATTTATGAAAATAATGAAAATAATGGAAACATGGGGAAAATAGAGGCCCAATTGATAAAAGTCTTCTGAGGGTCAGTTGGTACCTTTTGTGAGTTCAATTTTGGATCTTTCTCTCTATTCTCTCTTTCATACACTCTCCGATAATTTGATTTTTCTTGGAGAACTACAACATTGGATCAAGAAAGGAACAGAAGGAAAGGAGGAATAAAATATAAAGTAAGGAATAGAAAGAATAAGAAGCTACAACAATTTTACTTGTAGGTATCAATTTGCATGTGTCATTTCCGTGCTAGATTTGGAATGCATGGTTATGCATGTGTGCTCTTGGTTCTCTTGCCGTCATCAGAATGGGTTTTTTCAGGTGTGAAAATGTTCTTCAGCCTTCCCTTTCCATTTCTGGATATCAATGGTGTGATGGGGTTCTCATGTTTTGGTTTATCCGGATTTCCAGATGGATTCGAAGATAAGTGAGGTGGATATATAAAGTAAATAACACATGCCCTAGTGATCCCTAAACTAGACTATGGATTTCGATAAATTCACTAGCTTAGTGACCCATGAACCAGACTGTGGGTTTCGGTAAAGCGAGGTAATTTTTTCCTCAGTGGGCATGGGAATCCTCGACCAATGAATGGCAGGATATATAGTAAAGCCTAGAGGTGGTTTCCATTAATTAGGCATAGGAATCCTTGTAAGTGAATGGCGGGACATACGGTAAAGCCTACAGGGTGGTGTCTTGGTTATGGCCTAGTGATCCCTCAATTAGACAGTGGATTGTGGTAAATCCTAGAGACTAGGAGACAAGAAAATTCCCCACAATGTAGGTGGAGAAATTTGGTGGAATCCATGCTTGCTTATGGGCTATTGATATGGTAAGGATTGTGGTAAATCATGTTTCTATTTATGAGGGTGAGGTGGTTTAGCCTGAGGAAGCCCTGTTTTGTTAGTTTGGTTTGAGTCCCACATTCATGCTTGGAATATGGCACGGGGATGACGAGTTGAAGAGAGATTTGGTTCAGCTAATCTATGGTTGGGTGGAATGTGGTAGTCCATTTCCAGGTTGGATTTCATATTCATTAATAAGAGTTTCTTTCCTTGGAAATTTATGTGTAAATTTAATGGGTTCTATGTAGCATTTATGGCTATTTTATCCTTAATATTTATGTTGTTTATATGCTTGTTATGAATGTGTTTTATGACAATTAAAATATATGGTTCTCAACATGTTTTAGTTTGTAAATAAATGAGAAATGAATAGATGACATAATAGATTATAATGTAGATAATGATATAAGGAATCTGTGCTTCTTAGCAATTCTCAAATAAGTATGAGGCCCCTATGCTCAGATATGTTGTTTAAACCTGTAGAATGCATATTTGTGACATTTTTGACAAAATGCATGTCATGGATAGTGGGGGTCCATGCATTGATATCATTTTCTCTATGTTTCATTTCATTTCTGTCAATTCCATAAAGTTATGGGAAGCCACTGAGTCCTAACCTTGAAATTTATCCTTAAATCAAACTGTTGTTGGCATAACACTAGCATTAAAAGGTTGCAGTCACACTCGTACATCCTCATGGGAGTGACTAGGACCCATGGTCACTTGGATGGACTGGCAAGGGAGCAACTGGGGCTCTAAGTCCTTCATTTGTTGAGTTTCCTCAGAGGTTGGTCACCTGGAAAGGTGGGGTAGCTCCTGGAGGTTATGTTGGTTGTGTGGGTGATCAATATGGTTTTTATTTTTCGCTTCCACTTCATTAAGATGACTGAGGATGTTGAATCATTTTATAGTTTCCTCTTATCACGTGTTTACCCCATTGGACTAGTTAGCTTGGGTAAATGTGGGATGAGGGTGTTACATGGTATTTGGTAACCACAATTTGGGGTCATGACACCACGCACATCATTTAATTTTTTTTTTCCAACCATCCCATCATTATTTTAGAATTATCTATGTTTCCTAACCTTTCTCTATCCTTTCATTCCTTTCTAAGCTCAATTATTGTCAAAATTTCACCAAGATTCCAAAATGTCACCTGTACTCAGAATTGAACTAATTGAAGAAAATCTCATCAAGACTTATGTTGGGTATTTTCCCTAATTTAAACAAATCAGTTGGTGTAAATTCATTTAGTTATTCCATGGTTTCAATGGATCAGTGGTTAGATCCTTTACTTCTACCTTTGATAATAAAACAATAGAAGTGGGTGACTTGGAGATTTTCATGGATGTTAGGTTTATTTCCAAAGAAACCCACCTTCTTGCAAAGGGAGAAAAAGGGTCGAAAATTTCCTAGTACATGAAATTCCATGGAAGTAGTTCCTCACCAGTGAGAATAGAACATATGATGTCAAAGGTATTCTCATCGTGTTCGTAAAGCCTAAGTGGAAATACTTGTTGTTTTTTCTGCACAATTATACAACATGTTAGGAAAATTTTTTCATAGTTTTTATTTATGATATACTTCTCATTACGATTTTTTTGGGGTATAACATGAATTTACCATATTTTGTTTATAAAATATTGACCAAAGTGGCCAAATATTATATAGCTTAGCTAGTATCCCTTGTTAGTGTCAGTCTATACAGCCTGTCACCAGTGATCAAATGGATGCTTATCATATTTTGTTAGGGACTCATAATAAAAAATTTGTCATTTCATTAGGTCTACAAGTAAAAAATTGGTCACTAGGTAGTAGTTCTAGGACTATTTCCACTCCTTTCAAAATTTTACATGTTGTTGCTTGTCATCACTTAGCTGAGTGTACCATCATTCAAAGGTCATCATTATCATTCCAGTCATCACCATCGCAATTTCCTTCAATTCAGTGTCTTCATTAGGTCATTATGGTTTCAAGGTCACCAAATATGTCATTGCATGCATTAAATCCAGTATTGGAGGAGTGGTAAAATGTAATATTGTTCAATAAAGTTTGATTTCAAATGTAATTTCTATTTTAACATGTAATAAATTCATCATGTTCAAAAATTTTCATACAAAGTGTCAAAGTTACAAGTTTACAAAGCAAAAGTGAAAGGACATGTATTGGGGCATCCCACTACCATGAAGAAAAGTGACCAATACAAGATACAAAAGACCAACACAAGCTCATTTTTTCATTCAACACATCCAAGAAAATCACTCATCCATCACCAAGTGAAAATTCAGCAATTTCAAGACAATTACACTCCAAATTCGGTGCCAAAAGGAGCCACGTTGTGATTTCTGCCTCCCCACTACACTTTCTTCACATAGATGTGTTTTCTCTATTAGAGGCACCAAAACAATTTCTAAAGGATTTTGAAGATTTTTGATGTGTTTAGCATCAATGATCAAGCAAGTTACCCCTTTGAAAACCCCTCCTTTCTGCGCAATTTCATAATGTTTGGGTGTAAACCCTCCATTGGCCTCTACACTGTGTTTTAGTGTCTAGCCCTATTTTTCAAAGTTTTGAAGGTAAATTGACTCTCCCCTAGATTTTTTAAACTTCATTTCACTCTAAACCATCCCCTACAACATTCACATCCCCTCATTTCCATTTCCCAAGACCCAAACCCTAAACCCTAGCTAAATTCTGCTAATCTCGGTATTTTTCGTAGCTAGGACTATGTTTAAATTTCCTTGCCCAAATTCCTCACTCATTTCACTCCATTTCACTTCCTATACCTCCCTACGACCCTTGCCCATCTCCCGAAATTTTCCTACACTCATCTCCCTTCTGTAAACCACTCATCCTATACCTTTTACCCTTTAGTTGTTTTTTCATACTAGGGTTTTTCCCCTTGCAATCAACCAAATGGAGGAGAATAGATATTACAGCAAAGTAGGTCAGGTGATAAGCATGAGCCCTTAAAAACCCTTGAAATGATGTATACACCAATGTGTAAGCTTTGTTTTCAAGTAGTACGGTGTCTTCCTTTCTGTCAACTAGTTGAGAAGGTCAAATATAATGCCACATTGAACAAGTTGTTTTGATCGAGGTGGATATTGGTGGTCACCCACCTATTCCACTTGGGACTCCACCATTGTCTATTTCAGTTTTTCAGTTTTGGCACAGTTTACTATTTTTAGCAGTTTTTCGGGTCCTAAACTTCCGGAGCCGTTTTGAGGCCCTAAACGACGTTTTTTGGGAAAACGGAGAGCAACATGGGTCCATGGACCGATGTTGCTCGTTCCAAATTTGTAGTCCTCGGATAGATATTTCTAACGAGGTATGGTACGCGTCAAATGAAGATCGTATGCCAAAGTTACGCCCCTGGGAAGTTGAAACACCAATTTACCCAAACGGGGCCCATAGTTTTGGCGCTTCATCTCCTAGGGTTAGGGTTTTGGCTGTTTAGGATTTCCCATTGTTTCTAAATAATAAATAGGCCCTCGAGCCTCATTGTAACTCGGTTCAGAGGCCTGTAGCCGCCACATCTCTTCTCAGAGATAGCTACCAGCACCCTAGCTAGTTTTATTTCCATTCTGTCTGTAAGCAAATTTCAGTTCTTTGATATTAATGAAATGAAGTGTTATTTCTGCTGCATCTTTGTATTTATGGTTATATGTTTATTTTGTTGCATTCCTGCATAAATCCGGATCATGTTTGCCACTCAACTCAAAAGGGACAAAGTAAAAATTGTAAGGGTTGATTTCACTATATCAACTAATATAGTAGTTGAGGCCACAAGCATGCCCAATCATGGTGAAAAATGTTTTAAGAACCAAGTTCTAGCCCTTCAAAACTATCAACCTTATCTCAGAAGAAATCATCAATAACACATGAAGAAGATTTTTCTTGTTGGGAACCTCCTTCAGAAGTACACACCACTCATGAAGATCATCATGAATTACTTCACCTATTAGGGAATATTTTCTAGATTGTATGGTTATCATGTCAGACTTGTCATGCATTTCACATGGGTAAATCCACTCAATTTACCCTATTTCCTCTGTAGAAGTTTGCAAAGATGATAGAAAAGGTCCAACATAAGCAGAGTAATCTTAAAATAATCCTCTTCCACAATTCACTAATAAATATCATTGTTTTACACCATATTGAGTAGAATAACATCACTTGGGATAGTTTCATGCATGCATCTATCTTCCCTTCTTCTAGTTGCGAGCCTACTAGCCCTAGTTCTCCATCAGCACCTTCAACACCTTCTAGACATGTGGAGGTTGGCTCACCTAGTACCATTTCAATGAGGAGGAATATTGAGGTCACTAAGACCTATCAAGGAGGTAGAAGGCTTATGTTTTCTCCTCAGATTGAGGAAGGGGCCAAGCCCACATCAGCAAAGAAGGGATTACATTCACAGCACAAGACAACTATGCATGAGGAGGAGCATGATTTTGACCTAGTAGGCTTGAAGGCTACAGAATACCATGAAAACATAGAGAGGGTATTCAAGGAAAGATATGCTCAGGTAAAAGAGCTCCAAGACAACTTAGCAAGGGCCAATTTCATCATTTCCTTCCCATAGCAAGAAAACCATCACCTGAAGGGAAAACAATTGTCTTTAGAGAAATGTCAATTTGAGGCTAGTATGCATGATGCGAAGGGAAAAGTAGTCATTTGCACTGAAGATTCAAATAAGAATGAAGATAAGGTGAAAAGGAAGAGGCGAAGAACCATGGTCGCAAAAGAGCATTGCAGACGGAAAGAGAGAAAAATCCAACAGGTGAATAACTTTGTTTTGAAGAAAGGATAGCCAATGAAATTAATGTAAACAAGAATTTTTGGATTGAGAAAGTCAACATTCACTTGGAGAATCTCCTTGACAAGCCCAATAGGGATAAAAAGATACCTAAACACATGGCTAACCATTACTGTACAAGAAATCAAATTTGTAGTGTTAAAGTCAAACAATTGCAAGCGAAGTTCAAGGAAAACCTAAAAGGTAAAAATGAGAAGGATAACTTGGAAATCATTGTTGTTGCTTCCCTAGTGGCATCAGATACCTCGCGAGACACCTTTAGACAAATTTTGAGGATTTTTTGGGAGATTTTTATTTTTGTGACATTTTGGTCAAAATTGGAAAATGGAAAACCCAGTCATACTCGTGAAAGCGTAGTGTGGGCCATGCTATGATTTTTTTGCGGGGGTCCACTAGAGTAAAACTAATTATTTTTATTCCTTTGTACAAGTACATCAATATGAGTCAGCAGTTTTACCAAGTCATCCACTTGTGAGGGGTCAAAATTCCCAAAAAAATCCTAAAAATCACCTTTCTACCTTCTTATTGGAGCCTTCGCTATGCTTTCTGAGTAGTCTTGGGAGATTGAAGATTTAGAGGTGTAGGAACCACCTTTTTTAGTGCTTGATGAGCCTATCATGTAGTATAAGTATATATATTTCTAATGGTACCTTTAGATCCTGATTTGGACACTTCGAAGGCCTCCAAAATTCAATTTTTTTTTAGCTCGCTACACTTTCTTCCAACTCACTACGCTTTCTCTAGAAGGAAATTTTCATTGAAATTTTGAGCTAGTTTGATTTTTTTTATGTAAATAATGAAATGATGATTTCATGAGATTTAATTGAGCTGGTAAATGGTAAATTAGGTTAGATACATGCTTGTAAATGTAATTTTGGTCAGATGTATCTACTTTCCTATCAGGGGGTGAATTGGTTGACCTCCACTAGAGATTAGGGTTTTGTTGATATTATCATGTATTCAGCTCCATAATTGATGGATTTGACCCCTGAGAGACGAGATATGTTTTTCCGGTCTATATATTTCATTCTCAAAGTCATTTGACTGGTTGGACATCTATATATTGTAATCTTGTAGCTTGTACTTTCACTTTCATATTGAGAAATCAAAGGATGTAGTTGCAGCTATTATCTAGGAATTCATGTGCAATGAGTCTGTGATCATGCGTATTCTTTGTCATCATATTTAATTAATTATTTATAGGTCCTATTTCATATATTTTTATCTTCTGTGGCTTTCCTTATAGTTCATAGGAAAAATTCTATTGATTTAGCTCTGTTTATATGGAAATGTCATCTTGTGTTTTATTCTTCCATGTTTAATGAATTCATGAATGAACATGCTCATTAAATCCCTCTACCTACAAAAACCAAAATCCATCATAAACCCATTTCTACCTTTCTCCTTTATATCTTTTTGCAGTTGTAAACCCTTTGATCCCTAGACCTAGCTATTTGGTTTCATCCCTGATCCAACATCAAACCCTAAATTTCTTAAAAGTTGCTTGAGCATATCATATCTAGCCTAATATCTTCATGTCACAGTAAATCCTTGGTTCTGATATCTGTGGGAGAGCCCCCTCAGCCTAGTAGGGCTAGCTACTAGGACAAAGAGTTATGTGGTTACCTTTGTTGGTCTCCTTTTCAGCCTTCAGAGAACCAGTAGCATGCTAACATTTTTTTGTCATTGCCTGGGAACGAAGTGACAAATATTCCTTGGGTGTAATAATAATTTTCATCTACTTATAGGCCTATGGGTGGTAGTTCCTAGTGTTCGTGAAGGCTGATTCAAAATTGCAGAGAGCCTAGGTGTAGAAACAAAAAACATTCTGGCTTGGAAAAGATACACAAGATCAAATATTGATCCACATCCAGCTTCTCCAGTTGAATATCTAGAGAACTCATCAAAAATAAGAGATCCCAACACTCATAGATTTAGACAGGTCCATCTTCATTGGTAAGTTCTACATCATTACCTGCAAAAGTATTATTCCTTGAAGATGTTCCATTTGATTTGAAATTTGAATTATCTATGTTTAGATCAAAGTTAGAAACTTCCTTGTCTGCAATAATGTTTGATCCCTTGAGGTTTTTTGAAGTTAAATAATTGTCTAAAATAGTATTTGATTCCCTAAAGCTTGAAGATAGCACATTATCTAAAGAACATAAATTTGAGTCAGATTTTGATAGGAAATTTTGGAGTCAGTGTGATAGAATTGAAAAATTACTTAACCAGCTCCAATATACATATGAAAAATATATCATCTAGTATAAACAAGAGTCTTTTCTCACTCCCAAACCATCTCAATCAATTATCCCTTATAATTCATTACCTTCTCATTGTTACTCCTGCACCACACTCAATAGGGTTCATGGTGAGCTTTTCACCTTTATTTTTACCTAGTCAACATCCACCCTTACCACAGGGCTATGGTCAAATACTCCTTTCTTCTATGAAACCTTGGAGACTAGTGCTAGACAACATTTAGTGAATGTCATTGATTTCAATGACTTAATAGATTCATGCCAATGATGCAAAAATGAGAATCATTGCCCAAATATTCTCTGGGGTTGTAAAAACATGGTTTCTTTCTTTGAATACCAATTCAAAATGAAATCCAGAGGAATTAACTGATGAATTTATAGCCATATGGGAAGTGAAAATGAATCCACTTCAGTTTCATTCCGAGTATGAAAACTTAAAAAGAAATCCTAATGAGTCTATTCAATATTTTACTGCTCGCTTTTACCGGGTGTATAAATCAATCCCCAATGAGATCAAGCCTCCTCTAGGTTTGGCTCTCTTGCACTATCCTGATGCTTTTGATCTGGATATGGAATATCAGCTTTGAGAAAAAAGTCTTGCAACACTTGAGGAGATGCAAAAAAGCATAGTTAGTGTTGAAGAAAATTTGACAATAAAAAAGTCGAAGACCAAAGGTGAAAGAAAGGAGAAAATCAAAGAAGAAATGTCCACATCCTTTGATGAAAAATTAGATACTCTGATCATGACTATGGAGAGAATGGTGGATAAAATTTCTATCACTAAAAGGCAACCATAAGCATAGGTTCAGAATCCTAATTCTCGACGTCAGCAAAAGCAACCTCATTTTAGGATTAAACAGAGGGAACAAAGAGCTCTAGAGGATCCAACACAACAACATATTTGCACTCCTTTGTAGCAGAATTATGCTCAAGGGGTTGAAGAGGAAGAAGAGATTGTGGAAGAGGATCATTTATTCACTGAAGATGGTCAACTAGAAGATAGTGAAGTTCCCTCTTTTTATCTCAATTTGAGAGTTAACCAATGTATCTTTCATAATGCCATGCTTGATTCCGAAGCTTCTCATAACCTGATGCTAAAGGCCATAATGGAAAAATTGGGCTTGGAAATAACCCAACCTTACCGTTATCTTTACTCTTTTGATTCTGGTAGAGTACATTGTCTTGGTTTTATAAAATACTTGGTAGTTTCACTTGAGCAAATTCATGCTAAAAATGTCTTAATGGATGTGGTAGTTGTTGATATACCTCCATGGTATGGAATGTTGTTGTGAAGGTTAGGGGGAGAAAATTTAAGAGGTACTTTGCAACTGGATTTCTCTTATGCCACCATCCGATTTTTGGGAATCTAAGGTAGTTGTACCAGGAGACCAAAATGTTGTACATGATCACCACTAAAGAGAAACCAAAAAAACACCCTATTAATTCTATACATACTGATCTTGAGTTCTTTAATTTGTCTAATGATAGTGGTTTTGATGATTTAGATAGTTAGATTATAGAAGTTGAGGAAATTCTAGAAATTTAAAATAGTGTCTAAGAATTTTTGGATAAAAGACAAGGTAATTAGCCTAGTACTTCAGAGAAGATATTAGAAAAATCAGAAAAAGGAACTGAACAAGTTGAAAAAGTGGCCCGAAAGGAAGAAACAAATCAGACTATATAATTCCAACTTCCTGATGATGAGAATGGTCTTTGGACCATGGATTTCGACAATGCCTTAGGAAAACATGGGGCAGGCATTGGAATCTGGATCTATAGTCCAATTCAGAAATCAGGTCAAATTCCAAAAAATGTGATATTATGTTCCAATAAGTTGGCTTTTGATTATTCCAATAATGAAGCTGAGTACGAGGCATTGACCACTGGCCTCAAAATTTTGAAAAATTTAGGTGAAAATTTTTGTTTTGTTTAATATGGAGAATCTGAGCTTGTAATTAAGCAGGAAAAATGGGAATACCATGACAAGCATCCAAGGATGAGAGAGTATAGAAATGTTATACTTGACATTCTCAAAATGTTTCTTGAATATACATTGTCGGTTGTACCAAGAAGTCATAATCTTATGGAAGATTCACTTGCCACAACAAAAAGTAAGTTTAATATTCCCATATTCTCTAATAGGAAGTTTGAAATTCATGTAAAACACTGAGTAGATATTCCTGACAACTTGAGGTATTGGAAAGTGTTATGGGATGACAAACAGGTGAATAATTTTCTGCAGATGGAAGGTGAGTTTGAATTTTTTTATATTGATGAAGTATATGGTAAAGATGACCAAGTGATCGAGGCTACTTAGGTTGATGTGTTACAGTTGAAAGATAATAACATTCCAAGGGGTCTTGTACCATTGGAAGAGTTTTTCGTTCAAGATGTTTTCTCCAGAAAGCCGACCATGGTTCCTACCGAGAAAGGTATCAAAGATGTGAATATAGCAACAACAAACAATCCCAAAATGGTTAATTTTTCCAAGTCCCTATCTCCGGAGATGAAAGATAAATGCATAGCTTTGCTATCTAAATTTTTCGATGTATTTTCTTGGGACTATGCAGATATGAAATTATATGAAAATAATATCATTTAGCATATAATTCCAGTCAAGCCTGATCAAAAGCCCTTCAAACAAAAGTTGAAAAGAATTAACACAAGGTTGTTGTCGTCAATATAGAAAGAGGTAAAATTATTTTTTAAAGATGGAATCATTGTTCCCATTATATTTTTTGAATGGATGTCAAATATTGTTTCGGTGAGAAAGAAAGCGAGAGAAATCCATATTTATATTGATTTTAGAAACTTGAATAAGGTGTCTTTAAAAGAAAACTATCCCCTTCCTAAGATAGACAATATCCTATAGAGAGTGGTTGGGTCCTCTCGAATGTCACTTATTGATGGATATTCGAGATATAATCAAATCATAGTGCATAAGGATGACCAAGACAAAATTTCTTTCATGACACCTTGGGGCATATTCAAAGTTGCAAAAATGCCATTTGCACTCAAGAATGCAGGAGTGATTTTTCAGCGAGCAATGGACATTTCCTTCACAAATGAAAAGGATGTTTTTCTAGTAGTGTGCCTTGATAATTTGACATTTTTCTCCCATTCCCATGAAGATCATTTATATCATTTGAGAGTTGTATTTCATAAATGCAGGAAATTCGAGATTTCACTCAATCCCAAAAAGAGTCTTTTTTCCATGGAGGAGGGCAAGCTTCTTGGCCATATCATCTCCAAATATGGTATCCATATTGATCCTTCCCAGACTGAGGCTATTAAACAAATATATTTTCCATGCAGCAAGAAGGAGATCCAAGCTTTTAATGGTAAGATGGATTTCTTGAGAAGATTTATCCCAAATCTTGCCGAGCATCTTCGAGAGATGACCGATATGATTAAAAAGGATAGTGAGGTAAGGTGGTCGAAGGATGCTTAAAATTAATTTAATTCAATAAAGTTTTCGTTGAAAACAACTCCTATTTTTATCAACCTCGACTATTCCATTGATTTCATCATATTTTCATTTTCCTCTGAACATACTTTGGTTTTTGTTTTGATGTAAAAGAAGGATAAAATCGAACAAACCATTTCTTTCTTCAGTCGTACTATTATAGATGTCGCCCTTATATATAACATCGTTAAGAAGAAATCCTTGGCCCTAGTAAAGGAATTAAATGAATTTTGAGAGTATATCCTTCATTCACACACTCTAGCCTATGTTCCTAATGCAGTAGTGAAGGATGTCCTAATGAAAACTAATCTGGAAGGCATAAGAGGAAAGTGGATAGTAGATATGTTAGATTATGACCTCGAGATCAAGCCTGCAAATCTGATCAAAGTTTAGGGATTGGCCAAGCTGATGGCTAAATACAATTTACATGCACTTGACATCAATCTCATTTTTGGTTTTTCTGAAGAAGATGATGATGGATCACTCATGCAGGTATCAGAAAATTTTCTCTCATCTCCTTAGTATGCAGACATCATTTATGTTCTTCAACATCTTAATCCTCCTCCACACATGTCTAAAAGTAAGGGTATATCATTAAAGTTGAAAGCTTCCAAGTACTGTATTTTGTACAGTGCTCTATATTGGAAAGACCTAGGTGGTGTCTTACTAAATTTTTTGGTGGAAAATGAAGCCAAGGAGGTAATGACTAATTTCCACAATGGAAATTCTAGAGGTTATTTATTTTAGAAAAATACAGAAAATAAGGTGTTGAGGGATGGATATTATTGGCCTATTGTATTTCAAGATTTGTATAAAACCATGATGAGTTCTCATGAATGCCCGATATTTCGAGGTAAGAGGAAGTTTCTCCCACTTCATTTGCATCCCGTATCTGTGCAAGCACCATTTCAACAATGGAGCCTTGATTTCATTGGAAAAATCCACCCATCATCTTCTACGCAACATAATTGGACCTTGATAGCTACATACTACTTCACCAAATGAATCGAAGAGATCCCAACAAGGCAAGCTACTCATTTAGTCATTATTTAGTTTTTTGCGACTAATATTTTGTCTCATTTTGTCTGTCCCCACAAAATCATTACAGATAATGCGGTTGCATTCAAGTCCAAGAAAATGGTTGAGTTTGGCGAGAAATAAAACATAAAATTGGGTCACTAGACCTTATATTATCCGCAAGGTAATGGATTGGCGGAATATTCAAAAAAATATTTAGTCAACATTATAAAGAAGATGTTGGAGGTGAACAAGAAGAACTGGCATAAGAATCTTGTTAATGTGTTGTAGGCAAAAAAAGTGAGTAGTAAAAAGTCAATAGGTATGTCTCCTTTTCAATTGGTATATGGAGTCGACACAGTTTTCCCTAAATCACTTGCAGTCCCAGTTATGAAACTATTACAGGAAGAAGGTAGTGAAGTGAATGATGTGTAGCACTGAATCAATCAGATGATCCATATTTAGAAAACTATGGATGAGGTATTTAAAAATACCTCAAATATTAAAGACAAAATAAATAAAGTATATGACCACAAGACAAAAGAAAATGATTTCAAACTTGGTGATGTGGTCCTCTATTGGGATGCTAGAAACAAAGAGAAAGGGAAACACGATAAATTTGAGAACCTATGGAAAGGACCATAAAAAATTTCATCCTCTAGAGGACAACATGGTTATCTATTGGAAGATATGAATGGAGAAGATTGCATAGGAGGACCATTCAATGGTAGGCTTCTCAGGCACTACCTTTTCTGAGCAGATTTCTCAAAGTTTCTTAATTCCATTGTACATATCAGTTTAATTTTTTTTCCAAAGTATAAAGTATAGAATCATCACATCTTAGAGCCTAAAGTGAAGTCCATAAAGTTCCATTGATTTTTTGTTGTTTTCAAACATCATTAAGAGTCAATTCAGTTCAATTTTGAGTCATTTTTCGTTATTTAGTCTCATCTTTTGATTTTGACTCCATTCCCAATGGTTAGGCTACTTGGTCTATGATGTTCTTGACACCTCCATGGAGCTACCATCCCCAGTTGGATCCAATGTTAGTGTCAGTCTATACATCCTGTCACCAATGATTAAATGTACCCTTATCATGTTTTTGCAGGGTCTCAGTCAATCTTTTTTCATTTCAGTAGGTCTTCAAGTAAAAATTTCGTCACTGGGTAGTAGGTCTACAACTATTTCCACTCCTTTAAAAATTTTACATGCCCTTCCTTGTCATCACTCAACTGAGTGTACCATCATTAAAATGTCATCATTATCATTCCAATCATCACCATCATGATCTCATTCAGTTCAGTGTGTCCATTAGGTCATTAGGGTTTCAAGGTCACCAAATCTGTCATTCCATGCATAAAATCCGTCATTGGAGGAGTGGTAATAGGCAATTTTTTTCAATAAAGTTTGATTTAAACTTTAATTTATGTTTTAATATGTAATAAATTAATAATGTTCCAAAAACTGCATGCAAAGTGTTAAAGTTCCAGGTTTATAAAGAAAAAGTGAAAGGACATTTAGTGGGCCATCCCACTACCATGATACAAAGTGACCAATACAAGCTATAAAAGACAAACATAAGCTCATTTTTTCATTAAAATCATCTAAGAAGATCTCTAATGCATCACCAAGTTCAAATTCAACAATTTCAAGATAATTACACTCCAAATTTGGTGTCGAAAGTAGCCATGTTGTGCTTTCTTCCCTCCATGCTACTCTTTCTTCACAAGGTTGCGTTTTCTCTCTTGGTGGCACCAAACCAAATTCTGAAGGCTTCTAAAAATTTCTAATGTGTTTAGAATCAGGGAACAAGTAAGTTATACCATTGAAAACCTCTCCTTTCTACTCAATTTAATAATTTTGGTGTGTAAACCCTCCATCGACCTCTACTACGTGTTTTAGTGGCTAGCCCAATTTTTCAAAATTTTCAAGGTAAATTCACTCTCCCCTTGGTTTTTTAACCTTCCTCACACTCTAAACCATCCCCCAAAACCTTCACATCCCATCATTTCCATTCTCAAGCCACAAACCCTAAACCCTAGCTCAGTTCTTCCAATTTGGGTAATTTTCTCGCTAGGACTGTGTTTAAATTTCCTAGCCCAATTCCCTCACTCATTTCACTGCATTTCACTTCCTATACATCCCTGAGAACCCTAAAAATCTCCCTAAATTTTTCTACACTCATATCCCTTCCCTAAACCACTCATCCTATCCCTTTCCCCCTTCCCCTGTTTTTTCATACAAGGGTTTTTCCCCTTGTAATCAACCAAATGGAGGAGAATAGATCTGATAACAAAGGAGGTCAGGTGATAAGGAATGAGCCCTTATACACCCTTGAAATGATATCTACGCCATTTTCCAAGCATTTTTCTCATGCAGTAGTGTGTCTTCCTTTCTGTCAACTGATTGAGAAGGTCAAATACAATGCCACATTGACCAAGTTGTTTGCCACTTAACTCAAAAGGGAAAAAGTAAAAATTGCAGGGGTTGATTTCACTATATAAACTGATATAGTAACTAAGGCCACAAGCATGCCCAATCATGGTGAAAAATTGTTTAAGAACCAAGATCTTTCCCTTCAAAACTACCATCCCTATCTCAAAAGACATCATCAACAACACATGAAGAAGATTTTTCCTGTTGGGCACCTCCTTGAGAAGTACACACCACTCATGAAGATCATCATGAAGTACTTCTCTTCTGAGGGAATATTTTCTACACTATATGGGTATCATGTTAGAATTCTCATGCATTTCACAAGGGTAAAACCACTGAATTTTCCCTATTACCTCTATAGATGTTTGGAAAAGATGGCAGAAAATGTCAAACATAAGTAGAGTAGTATTGTAGCAGCCTCTTAAACCATGCCAATGTCAATATCATTTTTTTACACTAGCTTGAGCAAAATAACACCACTTAGGAGACTTTTCTGCAGGCATATGTCTTTTTTTCTTCTAATATCCTACCTACTAGCCCTAGTTCTCCATTAGCACCATCATCACCTTCAGGACCTTCTAGACATGTGGAGGTTGGCTCACCTAGAACCATTTGAGTGAAGTGGAAGATTGAGGTCACAAATACCTATTAGAGAGGCAGAAGGGTTCTATTTTCTCCTCATATTGAAGAAGGGGTCAAGTCTAGATTAGGAGGGCGGGGATTACATTCACAGCAGAAGACATCTATGAATGAGGAGGAACATGATTTTGACCTAGTAGAATTGGATTCTAGTGAAGACCATGAAAACCTAGAGATGGTCTTCAAGGAAAAAATTTCTCTCATCAAAGAGCTCTAAGACAACTTGGAAAGGGCCAATTTCATCATTTCCTTCCTAGAGAAAGAAAACCATCAGCTGAAGGCAAAAAATTTGTCTTTAGAGAAAATTTAGTTTGAGGCTAGTATGCATGATGTGAAAGGAAAAGCTGTCATTGACACTTAATATTCAGAGAAGCGTGAAGATAAGGTGACAAGGAAGTCACTAATAACCATGGGTCTCAAAATAACATTGCAGAAGGAAAGAGAGAAAAATCCACCAGGTGAAGAACTCAGTTTTGAAGAAAGGATAACCAATGGAATTAATGAAAACAGGGAGTTTTGGCTTGAGAAAGTCAACCTTCACTTGGAGAAGCTCCTTAAAAATGTCAAAATAAATAAAAAGAGACATAAACACATGGCTTACCATTACTATGAAATAAATCAAATTTGTAATGTCAATGTCAAACAATTGCAAGCCAAGGTGTGAAGGAAACCCTAAAAAGTCAAAATGGGAAGGATATCTTGGAAATTCTTGTTGATGCTTCCCTAGTGGTAGAAAAAACCTCATGTGGAACTTCTAGACAAATTTTGAGGATTTTTGGGGAAAATGTTGGTTTTTTTTGACATTTTGGTCAAAATTGGAAAATTGAAAAACCAGTCATATTGGCAAAAGCGTAGCGTGGGCCACACTAATTTTTTTTTTAGGGTGTCAAATAGAGGAAAAATCAACATTTTTGGATTTTTTTTGACATTTACATCAATCAAAGTTAGTGGTTTGACCAAGTCAGCCACTTCTGGGGGGTCAAAATGCCCAAAAACATGTTTAAAATCACATTTCTGCCCTGTTTTTGTAGCCTTCTCTATGCTTTTTAAGTAGTCTTGGGAGATTGACTATTTGGATCCTATAATGTAGCATACATATATATTAATCCAATGGTACCTTCAGATATTGATTTGGACACCTTGAAGGCCTCACAAATTAAATTTTTCTGAGCTTGCTACGCTTTCTCCAGAAGGGAATTTTCGCTAAAATTTAGGCCTGATTTGACTTTTTGCTGATGTAATTAATGAAATTATGATGTCATGAGATTTAATTCAGAAGGTAAATGGTAAATTAGGTTATATACATGTTTTTAAATGTAATTTTTGTCATATGTATCTACTATCCTATCATGAGTTGAATTGGTTGACATCCACTAGAGATTAGGGTTTTGTTGAGCTTATCATGTATTCAACTCCACAAATGATGGATTCGACCTCTGAGAGAGGCTAGCTATTTTTTTGGTCTATATATATCATTTTCAGAGTCATTTGACTAGCTGGACATTAGTGTATTGTAATCTTGTAGCTTGTACTTTCACTTTCATATTCAGAAATCTAAGGATGTAGTTGCAGCGATTATCTAGAAATTCATGTGCAGTGAGTTTACGATCATGTATCTTATTTTATATAATATTTAATGGATTATTTATAGCTACACTTTCATATCTTGTATCTTTAGTGGCTTTCCTTACAATTTACAGGCATAATTCTATTGATTTAGCTATGTTTATATGGAAATGTCATCTTGTGTTTTATGCGTCCATGTTTAATGAATTCATGAATGCTAATTAAACCCCTATACCTTTTCAAACTCATAAATATACCTAAGAAACCATAAATCTATCGTAAATCAATTTCTGCCTTGGTCCTCTATATCTTTGTAGTTGGAAACCCTTTGATCCCTAGACCTAGCAATTTGGTTTCATCCCCGATCGAGCATCAAAGCCTAAATTTCTTAAAACCTACCTAAGAATATCATATCTAGCCTAATATATTCATTTAACATTCAATCATTGGTTGTGATCTCAGTGAGAGAGCCCTCTCAGCCTAGTAGGGCTAGATACTAGGTCAAAGTGGTCTGTGATTACCTTTGCTGGTCTCCTTTTCAGCCTTAAGAGAACTAGTGGAGTGCTAACATCCTTGACATGTCCATATTTCTCCCTCGCTTCATCTATATTTTATTGAAGCATTGTTTGGCTAAAAATGGTGATGTGTGGAATATGTTCCTCTTTTGAAATTGTTATCAGCCTATTTTTCTCCCTAATGTTGCTACCTCTAAGAAATTTTGTTGATTGAACTTTTACCTAGGCCCTAGACCTTCTTCTTCTCGTCATCACCCCCAATCGCATGGATGATGACCTTATGAGAATAGCTATACCCCTTCAGTTGCTCGCAAGACCACCTTCTAGGAGTGAGTGTAGTATTTTCCTTTTCTTGTGCCTATGACTGAGGATTCATAGAGTTTCATGGTTCCTAGGAGATTAGTTCGAGCTGGGTAGAGATTATCATGAAGAATTTTCCATAACTTCTCATCGTCCTGAGCATCCACATTCATCCTCTTAGGAGCTATCTTCATCCTATTTATGGTGGACCACTTGACAAGGTGATGCTAGACACAGAGAGATTGAGTCTTGGGGATAATGAATTTATCCTTCAGATCTAGGTTATTGCTCATAGAGACAAAGCTTCTGAGGGTTATGCTACTAGAGTCCATGTTTTCCCTTTTGTAGTGGGGAGATTCTTCCAATTTTTGGAGAGTATGCCTTGAGTGATGGTATATTTGTACTTTGATTCTGGGTTAATAGAAATTTATTGTTCCTTCTCTATATCCACATATTTGCAGTGATATTTTGTTATTATATTTATGGTGTTTTGAGATAATGATATTTCAATTAAGATAACCTGTCGTCTTTGCGTGTTTGTGATTGTTTGCATGTATTGAGATTGAGTTTGGACAAAATAGATCATTGGAGTAGAGTGTTGGGATTTTGTATCGAGTTCAAAACTCTTAATTGATATATGAGCAGGACAGGTACACATGTTTTCTCATAATATATACATCTGTTTGTATGTTTCATGTGTGATAATTGGGTTGGGATATATCTATCTATCCACTAGATATATTTCTTTTTTTGTCTTGTAGTCCTTTTGGACAAAGGATTATGAAGCAACATCTCCTTGTATAATTCAATGCAACACAAATGGGTTCGAAGAACCCTAGGTTTCTTATCAACCATATCTTATAGTTGTGGTTTAATTTAATCCTCCAAGACAATCCAATTTTATATTATTCTCATGTTGAGGATGACCTAACTTAGTCATTTCTTGTAAAGAAACTAAATTATTATGACGATAATTACGTTATAGATCCAGAAATTACACTAGTTCATGTTAGTAGGAGCATGGATAAAAATGTTGAATTCCATTATGAGGAGTTGAAACCCAAATTTATGGAAAAGAGGAGTTAAAGACGTCATATTATAGCCTTCAACTCAAAGCTACCATACAAGAATATATCAGTTAGCCTAAGTATAATTCACAATATAAAGTGAAGGAAAAATAGATTGAAAAAATAACTTTAAAGGCTCAATGTAACAGGCCAAAGAAGATTCTTGTAAAGGATGTCTTCATTGATTTAGAAGTGCCACCCAATTCTTCACCAAAGAATACTAAACCTCATACCAAATATAATTTTTTCGTTTATGATAACAATAAATTTGAGCCTGATGGAAAAATTAATGTAAAAAAGACTCCTTAGAACAAATCTGGTTTTGATCCATCTGTGCTCGACATGTATGAGAATCAACAATTTTTTGTTACAATACCTCACTTAGAACATAATATTGACCAATTGTTACTAGAAAATGACCAACTCAAAGCCCAAAATTGACGAAGAGAAATTCAAAGTAAAAAAAAACATAATGAAACTGAAGTAAAAAAAATCAATCAAAAGATGTTAATATAATAATTAAATCTTCAAACGTGAAGGTAGTCATTTCTCCAAAATCAAATCTCAGTTAACAAATATTTATGTTTATCTATGTTTGAAAAAGTATTTAGAGGTATGTTTTCTTTTTATTATATTTGCTAAATTTAATATGGAAACTACCTAATTTGATTTTGTAGCAGTATATTTTTTATATAATCATAAGTTGTTAACTCTATTTTCTTTGTTGGCTGATAGGTTATCTGTGTGATGATATTGGTTTCAATGAAAAATTTGTTTCATATGATTTTGAGATATGTGAGGATAAACCGTTGGTCCTTCTATGCTTATTTCTTGCAAGTACTTAGGATATGATGATTAGGTCGAAGACAAAATATTGAAATTTTGCAAATATAATTTTATTTCCTAAATTTTAGTATGGAATAGAATTAGACTCTTAGGCTGATATAAAATCACTTCGATTTTGAAAAGTAGGGAGAGGGGTATTGAAAGGAAATGGTGGATAACATCACTATGACTATCAAATTATTCACTAGAAAACTTTATAAAAAATATGATTGGTTTGGTTTTATTTATTCAATACATGCTTATAATATTCCTCTTTCCATAATCACTCTTAATTATGGTGTTCTTAATGTTTTGTGGTTTGATTCCTAAATTTTTGGCATATAGAACGATTGTTGGTTGGTGACTTGGAGCTATGAACGAATAATGAAAATATTTTCATTTATTTTCACTCCTATTAGTTCAATTTCAGGTGTATATAATCGACCATATCTTTCTTTAGTGATTTGTATCCTGAGGATGACACTGATCTAGACATTATTTCAATTCAAATTCCTATGAATTATGTTTAGGAATTTATATTGTAAGCAATGTTATCTTTATATGAGTTGGGTTAACATATTTCATGTAGTAGTTTCTAACGAGTATTTATATTTCATTATTTATTTATTTATTTATTTGAATCATAAATGGATAATAGAAACATCATTTACGTTTTGGAAATCATTACTGTCAACTTTCAATTTTATTTTGGGTGAAAAATAGTAGAAATTTAGAATTAATTACCTCTCTACATATATCATCCATTCTTGATGAAAATCATTAAAAATGAACACCTAATTCTCTATGTTGGTTTAAAAGTTAAGAGACTCACATTTTCATAGTTTTCTTTTAAATACTTATGTTAAGGATTATTGTTATATTTAACTTCTAATTTCATATATAAATGAAAATTAGATTTTATTTCAATATATTGCAGTAAATATATATACAATCATTCATTTGACCAATTATGTTAAGTTTTTGGGTGTTTCATTTGTTGTATTATAAATTGTGTATTGAAGAGTTCCCATTGTATTTTAGATACTAATGCTAATGTGATTTATGTATCATAGTTTATTAATACTTTAACTTGTAGATTATATTTATTAAGTATTAATCATTATTTTTTTTAGTAACTTGGGCTAAAATATATTAAAAGCATGAAAAAGTGTACAGAGGCAATGGGTAGAGATGGAAAGTAGTGCTTATCCTATCCCTACCTTGGTATTTTTCAAAATAAACCAAGTTTGGGGTTGCCTCAAAGGAGGAAACGAACCCCTTAATATTGTCAACCAGTCTTGTAATACAAAATATTTAGTGGCCCATATAAATACAAAAGAGTTGAAGTATATCCTGAGGTGAAAAAAAACAAAAATTAGCCTTGCTACCGAACACTCATGGAGTTCCTTCATCTTCATCTATCACCTGGTCCTCTTCCTCTATCACGCACCCATATTCTCTACCAATGGATTCCTCCTCAAGTGTGGGAATTTGAGGAGGCTTCAGAGGGGCCGCATGGAATATAGGAGCGACTAGGTACTCAACATCATAATCTCTAGTCTAGACACCATCCAAGTCCATAACCCAAACACCTATCTCCTCCATCATGGTCTCATAGACTGGAAGCGTGTTGGTTTTCCTCAGTAAAGGCTCCACAATTTTAGGAATAGTGGATTTCATTTGGCCTCTTCTACCCTTAGGCCTCTTCAAAGGAAAAAAAGACTCCCCATGAGTGTTGTCAAATGTGGAGCCAACACCTCATGGGTATCAGATGCAGATCCCTTGGTTCATTCCAATCGTTGGTCATGGCTAGGGTGGGAGCAGCCTAAGAACGAACCCTTGTAGCTTCCCTTGATGGGCTTCTAACGTTGGCGCGGGGCCATGGTATGGCTGTTGAGTAAAAGATGGGGATATTATCCATAAACAAAAATGAGCATAAGGGGAGATGGCAGAGAGAGCTAGCAAGGCACTAATTCTGAGTGCGCGTGCAGAGAGGGACGATCCATGTGTGCTGTCATGTGATTTATGGTATGAAAGGGAGCCAAGTGTAGCAGAGCGCAAGTGTAGAGAGGGAAGATCCATGTGTGTTGTCATGTGATGCATGGTATGACAGGGATCCAAGTGTAGCAGAGCGTCGACGAAATTAAACATGGGAGGACCTGTCATTGCTTGAACTAGAGATTTCACCTGCATCCAAGGTATTAATCATTAGTTTTAGGAGTATTAAAAGTGTATATTATGTACTTACATTTCTTTAGTTAACCTTAGGTTTCTATATATTATATTCTTTTGAAGAGCTAGAAATCCAAATGCCAATTGAGCCTTAAAACTCTTAGAGAGTTACCATTCCAAACAAATTAAGGTATTGAAAGAGATTTGTTCTGGGACACTTTTCCTTTGTTAACAAAAGTCATAAAACCCATGTCAAAAATTTTGAGCACTACATTTAACATAGTGACATGGAAAAATAACAGTGAGTAACACGATGCTAAACCCTAGCATTTTATTTCCTTATGGAAACAAACATTAGACAAAGAGGATAATTTAAATGCGTGAATGGCGGTGGACATTACATAATTCAGTGCACGTTTCACAAGTGAAGCCAAATTTCAAGAGAGGTTTGATAAGTTACGTTTTGAATCCTCTTCTCATTAATCCTCATATGTGGTCATCAACAAGAGGAATACTAAATTTTTAACTAGATTTCATATATTTGTATTTTTAAACATGGTTTAAAGATGGATTTCAACATGCAAGAAGTTTATGATTGAAATATTTGTCTTTGATCATGAGGAGATGAATAGAATATGTGAGAGTGTTTCATTATTAACCCTTCAATAGATATTTGTAATTGGGAAAATACTAAGGTCCCAACTTCCAATAGAGATAGTTCCTACCAACTTAATAAAAGGAGGAAAATTTCTATCAAAACGGGCATATATCTAGAAGTGGTTACATCTTAAAATAGAGACATTAATTAGCACCCATTAAAATATTCCACACATTTAGCATAACAAATTTGAAACATAAAACTCAATAACACAGTTTTGATAACCCCACCTAGGAAAAACCCTACCATTTTATTCCTATACTATAATGAATAAACATGTGCCTAGTAGAAGAATCCAAACTTTTGAATGGAGGAGACATTCCATAATCTATTACACATTTTACAAGTAGCTATGTTTCAAGGAATGTTTTATAAGTTGTATTTTGAATCCACTTCTCATCAATCCTTATATGTAGCCATTATTAAGAGGAATGATAATTTTTTACTCATATATGTTAAGTTTTAAATTTTGATAATATTTTATAAATGGATTTAGACAAGCAAGGAAATTATTATTGAAAACATCATCCATTGATTAAGGAGGAATCAATAATATATGAGCATCTTCATTTTATAAACCCTACAAGTTAAAGTTGTAATTACCAAATAATTAATGTGGAAATAATCATAACAATAGGTATAATATTTTTTATTTACATTTTCCATATTAAGTATGTATTTTTTTGGTTTTCTTGATTCACAAGGGATTTGAAAATTGAATGTCATGATTTAAATAATACTTCATAATACGATGATCACCAATTGGCTCATAGAGAAGCATATATTAAAATAAGAGTTAACTTTCTAACAGCTTTGGTATTAAAAATGTACATAATCAAAAAAGGAACAAAATATTATTTATATAAACATTCTTTTTGATTAATGGATATGTTAAAAAATAAATAACTTTACTAAATAAGTAATTGGAGTTTCAATATAAATGTTATATTTTCTAAAGAAATTGGAAAAATAAATTAATATTTCTATCATTTTTTAGTATCAAAGTAAAACCATATAAACTTTGATTTCGCTAAGTAATTAATAATTTTTTAGATAAATACAATATAAAAACTAAAAAACCATTTACATCCCAAAGAAATATAAAATTAGGAAATTTCAACTAATTATTCATGACTATAAATTGGTATTCATTTACATGTTACTTCTCTATATGGAATCAAATATGAAATAAGATAAAATAATTGGTTATGTTCATCTTAATCATGAAAATTTTTCTTTGTGAATTTGACTTTAATAAGAAGAATATAGCAATACAAGATGTTACGTCGAGAAACTTTAATCTTTCCTCAAATGTTGTTCTTTAGGATAATGACACATCGGGAAAAAAGATACATTTTTTTTTGACAATTATATTTGTCACCCTAAGAATCACACACAAAACATGATTATTTGTCAATTAATAATTTAAAAAGAATGAAAAGATGTTTCGAAAAGAAATGTTGGAGATAATTACCAACATATAGTGCATGAATGATAAAGAAGGAATGGTTGATTTCAAATTGAAATAAGGAATCCATAATATGTCTGAATATAGAACTTGGAGAATATATATATATATATATATATATATATATATATATATATATATATATATATATATCCAACCAAAATGTTATCAACAAATAAATTCTCAAAAGTATAAGAAGAAAAAGTGTTCAGAACAAATGCGCCTGAGGTAGTATTTCTTATCGTTGTCAATATGAGAATCTAGGAGAAGATCCTATAGCTTTGAAGCAACGTAAGGGTGTGAAATGTTGTCATTTTCCAAGTGAGGAAAGTAGTCACCACACACTTGTATAAAAAATTGAATTAGACTCATTTCTCCCATTCATAATTAGAAAAATAGTTATCATATTATATGAGCAGTTTTTAAATTTCAATTAACAAGGATTAATAAAAAAGTGTTACACATCGTAATAAAAAATAAATCCTTTTTAGTAAATATGTTGTGTCAAAATAAATTTATAAGAATATAATTTAATGTATACATGTATAAGAATTAATAATAACAACTGAATATACAAATGGTACATCTTAAATTAGGGAAATTACATATATAAAGGATGTGATTTTTCAGTCATCATAATCATGATACCTACTTATGTATTTAAATATATTCTAACGTTGCATTGTATTATAAACTTATCATTCATTCATATTGTATTCTTTTTAACATGTCTTTTTTCCTTTCCATTAATATTTTCGTGTAAAAATTTTATTAATCAATGATTTTTTTCATTTTATATATGTTTAGTAGTACCCTAATTAAAATAGTTCCTCTCTTTTTCTTTTTTCATTCCTCTTTTATTTTTTTGGAGTTTTTACCTTATACTCAAAGTCAAATGGGAACTCTACTCTCCTCTTTTTTCCTCTTTAGTACTCCATGTATTTATCCCTTGCAACTAGGGGTATCATGAATCTGTATATAGATAGGTGTTGGACAATGGGTTGTTGTGTTATTATTAGAATTCATGTCAACAAGATTCAATAGTGATCCATTGATATCTGCAGGCTTATGGTAGAGAATCATGATAGTAGCAGGATTATTCAAAAGTCATTAAATGATGACTATGATGGTTGGGATGTCAACATTCCAAGAAAAAGAAGAAGGGTCAAGAGGTCAAGTGTGGCAGAAAGTTTGATGCCACCTTTAGAGGCAACAAATGAGCTCAAAGTCTACACTGGACCCTACCCATTGGGAACTAAACTGATAGAGCTTTCAAACGATATGCAGAAGTTTAAAAATGGGCTCCTAAATCACAATATATGGCCTGCTGAAGTTCATGAATTTGGAACCTTGTGAAGGATGACATATCAGAGGTTGTAACATCAGAAGCTGGAGGATATCGGAGCATTAGAAGCTGTAGGATATCGAAGCATCGAAATATGGAGGATATTCAAGCATCAGAAGATGGAGGATATTGGAGCATTGGAAGCTCTGAGGATTTTCTACATTGGAGGTGAGTGAATATCGGAGCATCATTGCTGGTTGTATCGGAGGTCGACGGATGTCGGAGGCCCGAGATATTGGAATATCAGAGGCCCGAGATTTTGAAACATTGGGGGTCTGGAGTATTGACACTTCATGACAGAGCTGCTCTAAAATTTTGTGATATCCATCATGTTGATAAGAGGTAAATCACCAATAAATTACAAAGAAGAATAAACATAGGAACCTGTTGCAAAACCAAGGCCTAGTGGGTCCTCCTCTCTCTCCTCTGGCACGACACATGGAAGCATGAGATTAGAATTGAAAATATGAAGTGGAAAATGATTTTAGCATGATGTGGTGTACAATAGGACACGTGACACACATATTCAGTGTTTTTGGGTGATCTAGTGGGCCAATTCCTAGTCATATCTGGCATCACTATGGAGGTGCCACGTGGAATGATGATGTGACCATGATGTCATATTGGAGGTCGAAATATCGAAAGATGAATAATCTTGCAACCTATTCGCAAATTCTCATGAGGAAAGTTCTGATGGAGAGGCTACGATGTAATGTTGGCACACGATCATATGCGAGTTTAGAGAACCAAAGATGCAATGAAAATAAAATGGGAGAGTAACCCCCTGTAAGAGCTTCAAGGATTTAGGACCAAAAATGATAAATCCCTCGATCAAAACTCATGGTCGTATGGAAAATTAATGCTAAAAGAACTAAAAACTAAAGGAATAAAGGAAATCAGGGAGTACAATATCGCAAAGTCTCATATTTTAAACTTGCGATATGGAGTGTCCTAATGGTGTAACTCTATGGAGTGAAGACTCTAATGTTATAGAATAGAGGTGTATTCAGGGATGGATGGGTTGGTAGCAAATTAAAGTAGTGCATAGTAGATTTGGATCATAAAACTAATGGTGATAGATGAGAGCATTTGGTCAAAATAGCAAGGACCATGATTGCACATGCTGATTTGAGAGAAGTTTGTTTTGACCTATGGAGTATGCTACCTATAATATTCCTGTACAGTCCTTAATGAATTAAAGAGAGTGTAGAGAAGGAATGTTGAAGCACAGTTTGGGCCTGAGAAGCCATGAATTAGCATGGTGAGGCTAATTGGAGTATGCAGGTGGACGAAGAATTTATTTCTTGGTTAGAAGAAGTGATCTGGTTCCCATTCCTATAATTATGTCTGTGATAGAATTCATTGGCTAGAAACAATGGAAGAAATGCGTGTCACACAAAAAAACACTGGAGTGTTATGTGCGCGAATGACAGAGAGAAGACTGGAGCAGTACACAACAGTCGAGAAAAAATCTCAAAAGTTACTAAACAAGTTAGAGCAAAAAAAATTAACATATTTACCAAGCAAACGAGAACTATTACCTCAAAACGAGAACTCTAACAAGAAAAACATCGAAAAACCATGAAAAAACAACCCGAAAATGAAAAGTTGTATTCTTGAATAACCTTTTTCTTTTTTTTGTGCAAAAACAATATGAAAATGAAAGGTGTTGATGTTGGAATAATGTCGCCAATTTTTTGTGTGCAAAAAACAACTTGAAAATGAAAAGTGTTGATGTTGGAATAACATCGCCAATTTTGTGTGTCCAAAAAACAACCTGAAAACGAAAAGAGTCAATGCTAGAAAAACATCGCCAATCTTCTGTGTGCAAAAAACAACTTGAAAATGAAAAGTATAAAGTGTTGAAGCTGGAATAACATTGTCAATTTATTGTGCAAAAAACACCTTGAAAACAAAAAGTGTTGATGTTGGAACAATGTTTTTTTCTTTTCCACGTAAATTGTCAGCAGTTTTTAATAATGACATTAAAGATAAAATATCATGACTCTGAAAAACCCTAAAATTTCAACGATAAACACGACATTAAAGATAAAATATCAAAAGTCTTGAAATTTCAACTGTTTTTAGGTATGGTATTAAAGATAACATATCATGTCTCTGAAAAGCCTTATAAAACGATGAATGAAATTAAAGATTAAATATCACCTTTATGAAAATAAAATTCCAACGATTTTTAGTCATCGTATTAAAGATAAAATATTATTTGTAAAAATTAAAAAAAATAAAAAATTAAAATTAAATAGAAAATTAAAATAATAAAAAATTTAATATATATATATATATATATATATATATATATATATATATATATAATTTACAAATTTAAATTAAAAAAAATTAAGAAGAAAATAAAAATAATTTTTTTTTTAAATAATAAAAATTTTAATTAAATAAAAAAAATATTAAAGTTTAAAACGAAAATTTAAATAAAAAGTTAAATTTAAAAAATATATATATATATATATGAAAAACAGAATTTTAAATTTTAAAAAAAAAAAAAAAAACTATAAAATTAAAATACATTAAAAAATTTAAAAGAAAAAAAAAATTTAATTAAAATAAAAATATTAAATATTAAATACATAAAATAAATTAATTAATTAAAAAATTAAAATCAAATAAATAAATAAAAATCAAATTTAAAATTGAATAAATAAATAAATAATAAATAATTTAAATAAAACAACCACTGCCACCCTGGGGCTACGGGGCTCAGCCAACAAGCGGTAGAAGTGTTGGAACACTCATGTCACCTGTCGACACAAGCCCATGTCCCTAGGGCAACGATGGTCAATTCTGGCAACTCTCCTGCCACTCATCGGTCTAGCCCAGCAACCCCTAGGGTGGTGGTGGTTGGTTTGTCTAATTTTTGTTATTTTTTTTTAATTATTGAATTTTTTTGAAATTTTTTTGGAATTTTTTTTTTCTCATTTTTTTTTTAAATTTTTTTTAATTTTTCATTTTATTTCAGTATTTTTTATTTTATATATTTAAATTTTATTTTTTAAAATATATTTTATATTTTTAAATTTAAATATTGAGTTATGTTTTTTAAATTATTATTATTTTTTAAATGTATTTGTCTTTTTAATTTCTTATTTTTTTAAATTTAATATATTTTTTTTTAAATTTAATTTTTTTTTCTCTGATATTTTTTATTTAAAAAAAAAAAAAGAAATGAGTTACGTTTTCTTTTATAATGTTATTTTTATATTTTTATTATTTTAATTTTTTTTAATCTTCTTTTTAAATTTAAATTTAAATTTTTTAATTTTTATTTCTGAATTTTAGTTATTTTTTATTTTAGTAGTTTGATTATTTTAAATTTTAATTATTTTTAAATTTTTTATTTTATCATTTTTTTAATTATGTTTTTTTTTTAATAACTTAAAAAAATATCGTTTCTTTAAATTATGTGTGTTTTTTATGTTTTTTTATTTTATTTTATTTTATTTTTTCTTACGTTTTTTATTTTACAAGTTAATTTTGCTTTTTTAACACTTTTATTGGTTTTTTTAATATTTTTGTATGTTTGATTTGTTTCTGTCATGTCTTTTTATTTTATTTTTATGTTTTATTACCAAGATGAAAATCACTACTCTAAACAAAAATTATTGATGTTGCATCAACACTTTTCAAAATTACCATGAAAATCACTAACGTTTTAAAAAAAATGTTCATTTGATAAATAAAAAATCACCACTTTTCAAAATCAACATGAGAATGATGGAAGAAAAAGAAAATCAAAGAAAATTTAAAGTTCCAAAAATATGCTAAAAAGAAAACGAAGGTAATTTTTATATCGTCATTTTTCAAAATTGACATAAAAATCATGACATTTAAAAAACAAAAAAAAAAAATCATAAGAAAATTTAAAGTACCAAAACTATGCTCCAAAAACAGGGAATGATTCTACATCACCACTTTTCAAAATCGACTGACTTTTTTTCTACTTCAAAAAATTAGGTACCAGTTTAGTTACATATTTGTTCAGAAACTATGTTAATTTTTCAATTTGTTGTGGTGTGATTATTGTGTGAATGTTTTTGTGACAAGGAGAGCACATAGGTTGTACTAAGTCAGAAGCAATTGAGGATGTGTTGTGAGACAACAGAGTTTTGATCATGTGTTGAGCTAAGCAGAGTGCAGAAGGAGTGACTCTAGGAGACAAGTGGAGTCGATGATTCAACAAGGGACCTAGAGAAGGACATAATGTTGCGACTCAGTGAATTGGTATTTTCATTATTTGTAAAATTCCTCTATTTTCAGTTTGAAAATTTTATAAAATAGTAGAATAGTGCAAAAATAGGTGGTGGCCTGAATTCAAAGAGGTTGGTGCCTCTTGGTAATTTTGTGTTTGCTATCTTAAGGGGGTTGGTGCCTCTAGTGAGTGGGTTCTCACAAAAAAATTGATGTAATTAAGTGGGTGCCTAATTTACATCTTAAAACAACTACAATTTGGTGGGTTTTACCCTTTGGGGTTCCATGTGAAAATACCTATGTCTGTGTGTGTATGTGTTGATCTTGAGAATGGTTGTTGAGCATATGAATGCTCATGACTTGCAACTCATATATTTGTGAATGAATTCTCACATAAAACAATTGACAATAAAGGGACTAAGTAAGAACAATTTAAAAATGAAAAAATTGAAAACAATCAGGAAATTCCCGATTCACTCCCCTCTCAGTAATTACTTATACCAACAATTGGTATAAGAGCCAAGTCCTTCAGAAATAATCTAACAAATCAAAGTTAGATCCATAAGAAATTATGTCTAGGGAAGAGAACCAAGAGGCTTATTCAAGAAGAATAACATTCTTTGATGGGAAAAACTTTTTCTTCTGGAAAGTAAGGATCGAAGCATAGCTATTGTCACTTGTGTAGATGTGTGTACTGGTAGATTATAATGTCCCTGATATTCCTCCCACTGATACAAATGGTAAGAACTTATATGGAAACAATGTTAAAGCCAAAAATGCTATTATTTTTTGTCTTAGTCAACTAGAACTTGTAAAATTTATGCATTGTAAATATTCTAAGGGTGTGTGGGTAGAACTCACCGAGAGTTACGAAGGGCATGACAAGGTCAAGTATGCCAAGATACAAACCTTCACAATGGGGTTCGAGAACCTAACAATGGGTGAAGATGAAAGTATTGCAAAAAACTTCCTCAGGGTAGATGAAGTAACCAATATGATTAGAGGGCTAGCTGAAGAATTCAAGGAAGAAATGGTTCTACAAAAATTATTAAGATCTCTGCCCATGAGATTTAATGACAAAGTCTCAACGATTAAAGAAATGTATAATTAGACAGATTTCAATATGGAATAGTTGCATTGTACTCTCACTGCCTATGAGATGAGATTTGGAAAGGAGAATCTAGAATAAAAGGAAGCAACGTTTAAAGTGTCCAAAAAGGGAAAGGAGCTCAAAAGACATCAAGAGTGCTCCAGCTGCGAATATCATCATGAGTTGGCTCAATTGGCGAAAAAACTAACGTGTGGCTCAGGAAAATATAAAGGGAAGTTTCCCTTTAAATGCTTTGATTATGAAAGAGTGAGACATTTTTTGTCCAAATGCCCCTACAAATAAAATAATGAAAATGAAGATGATCATAAACTAGGGAACAAGCCTCAGAAAGAAAAAAAGAAAATGGTCTAGAAGAAAAAGGGTTTGTACTCTAAAGAAGATAGCTCAGCACTAGAATCATATAGTGAAAACTCTTCAGACAATCAATCAGATAAGTTTATGCTTACGACCTTCAGAACAGAGTCCAAGAAATAGAGTATTGTTGAATCTGAGGAGAAAAAGGAAGAATAAGGAGTAATTGACATTGAAGGTGAACTTATTAGCGCCCATGATGTGTTAAAGAAAACAAGGAAGAAGAATAAGTTGTTAAAGGACCAACTGCAATGTGTTGAAGAAGGAATGTATAACTTAGGTAATGAGGAGTTTTTTTATCAAAGGGAAAACTTGAGGAGGCTATTAAGAGAAAGAATAGACTAGTTCTTCTTTTAAAAGAAAAACAACGAGCATGTGAGAAACTAGAAGAAGAGAACAAGTAGTAAAGATAGGAGTTGCTCAAGTCAAGAAAGGAAACAATCTCAAGAACATGCATCGACGAGATTTTGTCCTTGAAAGTTGAGCTAGAAGAAGAAAAATGAAAGGAAGAAGTCTCAACATCTAATCCATGAATGGGAAGAGAACTATCAAAGTCTTGAGGCAGAGATTGTCTCTCTCAGAGCCAATCTAGAGGCAAGGAATATCGAGAATGGTCTAAATGAGAATTTTACTGAATGCACGAGAAAACTAGATCAAATTCTAAACACCCAAAGGCCCTCAAGAATCAGAACTGGTCTAGGATACTCATAAGAACAATATTCTTCCATGAGGAAGATGAAATCTAGGTCCAGAAGCTTCGAACAATCACATGGTTATGAAAAGAGGCATCAAGAGAAGGTCAGTGAAAATAAAAACGTATAATGAAAAATAGGAGATCATGAATGGAGAATCAATTGATAAAACATGCATTGAAGGTACTCTCATGAACAAACACGTAGGATTTTCAACAATAGTCATGCCTATGTATTTTATGGTCATTGCTATAATAAGTGTCATATCATTGGAAAACAAAAATTTATTGTAGAATGATCAAAGTTGAAAGAGATAAAAATTCTAGATATAATAAGTATCAGAATTTCAAATCTCCAAGCTCTTCTCTCCCAGGTGAAAATGTGAAGTTGGGTTACACTTTTTTCCCTTTTTTGAGAAAAAAATTTATTTTTTTCTGTTCTTCAACTTTCCGCAAGCTAAAACAAATTTTCTATTTAGAATTTCATTTTGCGATAAAAATAAATGTTGTCAAAAATTTTATTAGCTTTCTATTACTTATTTTTTGGAATTTTTTTGTACACATTTGATATGTCAACTTACCGTTTCTTTGAGTGTGTGTTTTTTAGAAATCAAAGGATTCATAAGAAGTCATGTTAATACGCAATGTTGTATCCTTTAAAAAAATGTGTTTTTGAGAAATAAAATGTGTTACAACAATATAGACAGAGTCTACTTTAGTTTCATCATATTTACAAAGCCAATGGATGCATATCATAATTACTAGAATTTTTTGAACTGATCCAATATGAAAAAACTACATATTTTGAATATGTTTCGGGACACAAGAAATTTCTTAACATATAAGTTATAAACCAAAAATATAAAAACTACACATTAAAGACGACAGACCAGTGTAATGCACCATAATTTTTTCAATTTTTTTCACAATGTATTTTGGAAGATACAAAATTATTATTTCACTGAATCACAATGAGCTTCAGAAATTGTTTTCACATGTTTTATTACAAAATTAATTAAAATTAGTAAATATTTATGAAATTCCATAAAAGCTATATTTCCTGAAATTAGATTCAATTTTGAAAATGTTGGAAATGTTGTCATTGATGGAAAAAAAGGAAGCAGATGCAGAGATAGGCAAAGGATAGAAACAGAAGGCATCAAGTAATATTTACAAAAGACAGCAGAGGCACAGCGAAGGCAGAGGAAGAGATTAAATGGTCGAAATGAAAAGGTCGAGCAGCAGAGGCACAACGAAGGCAGAGGCAGAGGCAGAGCCGTTATCAAATAGCATCAAGACCATACTTTATTGAAAAGGAACACAAGAGGTTATATATATATAGTGTGAGACCCCCCTACATAAATTCCGAGAATCACTACCCCCGTTGGAAGATTCACTAAAGACTGAAGCGGAAAAGTACACATACATACATACATATACATATACATATACATATACATATACATATGTAACATATACATATACATATACATATACATATACATATACATATACATATACATATACATATACATATACATATACATATACATATACATATACATATACATATATATATATATACATATATACATATACATATATATACATATATATATATATGCAGCACTTTATATAAGTATAGTGCTTTTTTTTTCTTAAACAAAGAGCAAAGCATATATATATATATATGTGCAAAGCACTATATACGAAGTACCGTAAGGTGGGACCCTCTACAGAAAATTCCAAGAATCATTACCCAGGCTCGAGGATACATAAATAGTAAATTCCAAGAATCATTACCATAGCCAGAGGGATACAATAAAGGGTGGAAGAGGAAAACTCATATACGTGCAATGCATTACATAAAGAAGGGTCCAAAGCATATATATGTATACATATACGTTATATGTTGCGCTTCATATTCAAAGGAACGAATCATACTATATACATATATGAAAGGCGCCCTATTGTTCATTTTAATACAAACAAATTTGTATATGGTGGGACCCTCATCAATCAAGACGGAAGTTAGCAGAAGGCCGAAACATCTCAATGGAAATTGCAAAGCATGAGCTGAAGTCCGACTGATGGGTCTATAAATTATGATCTTATAGATTTTAAGTTCCTATCTACCCGCATCTACATTTAAATGGATGCTGGTCAATCGTGATCGAAGAAAAGTTGACAAATAACATGTAAACAAGGGTTTGCGACAGGATTGAAGTTCGTGGGACTGATGGGTTTATAAACCATGATTGATATATGGTTGGAGTTCCTAAGTAGGTGTTGCATCGCACGTAGAAGGAGCACAGAGCATCGAAACTTGTTAACAAAAGTTTCATTGCGATTGAGTTCCTAGACCACTCATTATACACTATGGACTCATGTGTGTTTGAAGTCCTAGCTTAAAGGTATGCCATCACATCAAAAATGGCGAAACATCGGAATATCCTATATAAGGATGCGATTACGATTAATCACATCTAGAAAAATTACAAAGGATGTAATAAAAATCGGAATTCATCGAGGAGGCTCATCATATCAGGGAAAAGAAAGAGTTCAAAAAAATTAACTCTTATATATATATTGAAGTCTACATTTTAACCAAAGTCGGGATTGATAAAGCGTTGGTTAAATCAAAGTCGAAATTGATAAATAAAATTAAAGTGACTGGGTCGATATAATATTTGGTGCAATATAAAGTCTCGACAGTTAACATATGTAGAAAAACGAGTTATACTTCAATTTCTAAACGCCAGTTTTAACCTTGTATAAATGAAACTATTTGCCGAGCATATTATTGTTATATGCAGAGGATAAGCTTTGGGCTTATGATATATTGATTTGTAATCCAAAGTTGAAATATCTATTCGATGGCTTGAGAAGTGGGCTGACTATGGTTTAACCATAGATTTGAAAAGGCAAAGTTTCGTATATGAAGAGGTGAACTGGGATTGATTTTAAATCAAAGATGACAAAAGATAAGCTACCGCATACAATTATTCAATTGCCACAAGAAATAGGAAAGAAAATGGAGAGAAATTTTTATATGCTATTTAATTGATTTATTTGGGGTATTTATCTAGATTTCTGGGGATCAATAGCTATATATATACATCGTACACACAATCACGCTAGCAAATGTATGCATATGGCCATTACCCCAGGATGCTGAACAAGGAAACAAACGAGCCGAAAGGGACAAAGACACAGCCAAAGAAAAGACAATGCACAAAATGAAAGTCAAGATGGGCCGAATGAGGCAGAGCGGCTTTCTATTGTAATTGAATGTAAATGATTTTAATTTATATTGTTGTGATGCATTGGAAAGTCTCCAGAAGAGAACAAATATCCCTCAATAATATTAAAGTTAGTACTTGTTATTTTTCTCGAGTGAGCCGAAAAGAAATGAGAAGGTGGAAGACTAAGAGGTATGGCTATCCATTTCGAATTCTTTGAGGAATACAAAACACATCAAAGAATTATCTATAATTAATATCATCTTGATATGCAAAAAAAGAGGTTAGAGAGTAAGGATAAAGAATGAAAAGTATAGAAGATAGAGGCGAGAAGATAAGGAAGAGAGGAGAAAAAGATATGCTGGTTTAACATAATGATATCTAAGGTAAATCAAGAAACATTTGTGATAAATTTGGGAATTTGGAGTTTCCTATTAAGTTGAAGTTTGATAGCTATCAATTGTAGCCGACTAAGGTTGGAGCCTCCTTCGTAGGTTGGTACCAAGGTAGTACCAAGGGAGTTGAGCTTCCTTGCAGAAATGAGCTGCAGAATTGAGGTTGGAGCCTCGTAGGTTGGTGTCTGTTGGGTAGTGCAACAAGTGGTGAGAGGGAGTCGGGAGCTTTCCTTTGCATCACAACAATAATAAGATGTGGTTTTATCCCTATGGGTTTCCACTTATATTTGATGTCTCTATCTGTCAGCTCGTGTGATGAGATGATTTATCAAATCGCTTAATGTTTGCTACTTCTTATAATAAGTTTAACGTCACATTAATTTAATACTAGCCGGCAACATATTAAGACTGCTCATATACTAAGGTTGAATAAAAAAAAAGAAAATGAATAAGCTACATGAAAAATTTAAAAGGCTCATGTATGTATTGAATTGATTCACCCTCCCCCTCTCATTTCAACTAAGAATTCAAAATTGGTATCAGAGCTAGTTCCTTTGTACCAAATTTTTTAACAACCGAAAGGAGATCCTAGTTCGGATGGCTAGTAAAGAAGGATGATAAACCAATAAAGCCCCTTTCTTTGGCTGTGTGAAAATTATCCTTTCTGAAAATCGAATGAGGACATACATAATGTCTCTAGGAATAGAAGTTTGGCCGTCATGGAATTAGGATATGCCCTAAAGGCACCGAATAATGTAGAGAAAGAAACCAAAGAAGATTTTGTAGCTAACGCAAAAGCCATGAATGCCATCTAAATGGATTGTGCAGCGATTTTATCAAATTAATCCACAAAGACACTACCAAAGAGATGTGGGATACTCTAGAGAACATCCATGAGGGAGACAATAAGTAAAGACGTCAAAGCTCAGAATCTGCAGCCCAAGTTTACATAAACTCTAAAATGGAATACATATACATTGCTGTCTCTTTCAAATGTAATTTGTTAACAAGATGGTAGCTCTTGAAAACCATATAATGTGATTCTGATCTCCATCTAGTTTGTTCCAAGGTCAGCAATAAAGAAACAACTGAAGGGAGAGACTGGTCATGGCACCAATCTAGCTAAGAAAATAAGACAAGTGAGGATGAGGTCACCAAAGAAGAAGTCAAAGGAGGGAGAAAGCCTTTAAAACAAAGAAGAAAGAAGAAGAGGAAGACATATGCTCTTGCTCGAATGAAGAAGAAGCTAAAAATTCTTTAAGAAACTTGATAGAGGCTCACAAAAAATACAAAGGTAAACTTCCTTTCAAATGTTTTATCAGAAGAGTTGGACACAATGTAAATAAGTGTCCTCACAAGAAAGTAAGGAGGTCAGCTCCAAGAATCAAGAAAATGCATCAAAGAATCAAGGTAAAGGAAAGAAGTTCGCCATTGCAAATCCTTCTATGCTCAACAAGAAAGCACATGTGAAAATTCCGTATGAACCTCAAGTGAAGAAGGAACCCTAATTTTTATCGATGGCCATCAAGAACTCAAGGACTCTCATGAAGATGAAGAAGAAGAAGGTGAAGTCGACCTTGGAGGGGAGCTAAGAAGTGTTCGAGGAGATCGAAAGATTCCAACCGAAATGCGTAAAAAGGACATTCCTCAAGTATGTACGTAAGAGAAGAATTCAAGACCTTTATGCACATGAAGGTAGAGTCAAGAAGCCAAGAAATAGAAGACATGTTACTTCACAAAATCAAGGATAAAACTCAAGAACAAGGAAGCCGGAGGAAGAAGTCAGAGTGTCCGAGGAAGAAATTAGAAAATGCTCAGAGGGGAAAGTATCACAAATTTACTCTCAAACAACAAGCTCTAGTAAGTTGAACGAATTGATGCTCAAATATCTTTATGATAAAAATGGAATAGGATATGAAGGAGAATCAAGTAAAATCAAAGAAAAGGAAATAAAGGATTATTTTTGTTAAAGCCAAGAAGAATGACAGAAGGTACTTAAACAATTCCCTGAAAAGAAAAAAACATGTAATGAGGAAGACATAGATCTTAAGAAACCTCTAGTAACAAATAATGCAATACATACTAAGACAACAGAAAAGGATCATATGCCCCTTGAAAGTATGTCAAATTTGGAAGCCATCAAAGGAGATTCTTCTCCTATGAAGAAATTCACTTGGTTATGACCGCCACAAGCCGGGACACATTGCCGCATATTGTCATGCAAGGAGGAGTAATTCAAACCAAAAGATGAAAATAGTGAATAGACTGCCTCAAACAAACCAATGGAGAAGACAACTTTATGATCAGTATGCAAATAGTTTCTAAATACATTGCTATTTTTATTGTAAGGAATTTTTCCATAAGATCATTTAATGTATTGGACAAGGACCGATGTTCAACCTCAAGGAGATTTATGAATCAAAGAATTTTTTTCATACTCACAATTCTCAAAATCTACAGGATCAAATGCTATCTATGCAATCAAGTTGGACATATGCCTTCCAAATGTCCTCTCAAGAAGTAGTTCTTCACCTCACAAAAGATACCAAACAAAAGGAAGCTCAAAGGATAAAGAAGGTGAATAAAATGTAGATTTGCCTCTAACTACTCAAGACTTGAAAGGCTAGTGGTGTATTTATCAGTAATGTCAAAACACATGACTGCAGACAGGCAATTTTATAACTCTGAAGGAAAAGAAATCTGGAAATGTCACTTTTGGCAATGATAAATCAGAAAATAAAGGAAAAGGCTCAAATATCCTAGAAAATGGTAGAGGAAAGGCCCAAGATGTATTATTTTCCAGATATGGATAAAATAAAATTTAAGTGTCAATCAAATGTGTGATAAAGGTCATGGAAGCATTTTTAGAGCACAAGATTGTGAAGTAGATCAAGTACTGTGGTAAGACTCGCCAATGGAGTTCGAACAAAGTAATGTTTACATTGTGAAAGAGGAAGATGAAGCATGTCACTTAGCAAACTAGAGGATTCATGGTTATGGCATAAAGCTAAGACATCCTTCCCCGATCACATTATCGACTAAGAAAGAAGAAGAATGTGAGACATGCCGAAATAAAAAGGCCTTATAATACTATATGCAAATCTTGTCACTGGGCAAACAAACCCGCATGTCATTCAAAGCCAAAGATGAGTTATCAACAAGAAGACTATCTGCACTTGTGCACATGGAGACCAGGACTCAAGTAAGAACTGGGAAATCATGGAGAATCTCACTTTATTACTGAGACCGATGACTTCTCCAAATTTTAATGAGACATGGGTGGCATTCCCAAGAATAACCCAAGCCTGAAAATTTAAGATATTCAAAGCATTAGTAGAAAATAAAAAATGATTCAAATTAAAATGCATCAGATCAGATAGAGGAGGTGAATTCATAGATTATGACTTTTCAGATCTATGTAATGAATATGGCATAAAACAACAATTTACTATTGCAGGAACACCTTAGTAGAATGGAGTAGTAGAGAGACAAAACAAATTTGTTCAACAAATTGCCAGAGCCATGATGCAAGAGAGTACTATTCCTCAAACCTTTCTGGGAAGAAGACATACAAATTGCATATCCTTAATAAAGCTCATTACTTAAGGCCAAGAAGTGACAAGACTCCCTATGAACTATGGCATGGAAAGATTTCCTAATCAAACATTTTAGAATTTTGGAAGTAAGTGTTATATAAAGACAATGATGAAAATCTTCGAAATTTGATGCAGAGGTAGACGAAGGGATTTTTCTAGGATATGCTTCCAAAAGTAAAAGGGTACAGTGTGTCAGCAACAAGACTCTTAAAAATAGTAGAAAGTATTGATGTGAGATTTCCATGAAGAACTTCCAAACAATACAAGAGATACGTATCATCAAGTGTACTCACTCGACAACCATGAATAAGAAAACCAAAATGATGATGCAGTAAGCAAGACAATAGAAGATGCAAGAGTCAGAGTCAAATCCCCCTCAAGATACACTCGAAGAGTCATCCCGAAGATCGTATCATTGGAGATAAGAGAGGGTAAGTCCAAACAAGAAGGCAACTAACTGAACTACATAAGAGGTATACATAGCCATGTTATCACAAATAGAGCCCAAGAGATTTGAAGAAGCTAGCAAGGACAAAAAGGTGAATGCTATGAATGAAGAATTAGAACAAATTGATAAAAACAATACCTAGAACTAGCCCTAGACCCAATTAGAAAAATGTCGTAGGCTCAAAATGGGTATTCAAAAATAAAATGAATGAGGAAGGATGTGACTAGGAATAAAGCCGTAATTTGTTCAAGGTAAGAGATAGTCACAAATAGAAGGACTTTGATTTCGATGAAAACATTTTCCTATAGCCGAATGGAAGCCATCGTAATGTTTTCGGGCTCAGATGCTATCAAGACTTCAAGGTATATCAAATGGATGTAAAATATGCTTTTCTGAATGGAGACGAAGAAGAAGTCTACATGGAACAACTAGAAGGTTTCTCTTTTAAGAGACAAAGAAGAATATGTGTGCAAATAAAAAGGCTCTATATGGACTAAAAATGCTCCTCATGCTTGGTACTCAAGACTGATAAATATTTGAAAAACAAGGCTTTAAGAGATAGTATTAATAACAATCATGATAAAAGCCCAAGGAAAGGACTTCGATTGTTGTAGTATATGTTAATGACATTATGTTTGGAAGAAATAGAGATGAACTAGAAAAAGGGTTTCCACAGAAGATGAAATTAGAGTTTTGATATGTCCATGATTGGAGAAATTGGCCAGAATGAGTTCAAATTTAGCAAAGAACACAGCACATTCATCTCACGTAAGTAAATACTTAAAATAAATGTTGAAAAAGTTCAAAATGGATCTTAATCGCAAACTTGTAGTCAACTCCCATGATCACGAGGATGCAAGATGTGCTGATGATGGATCAGCCAGATATATAGATGAAAACTCTACAGATCCATGATCGTAAGCTCATCAGATTCATAAAGATCAAGACCATACATCATGCTAGCAGAGGGACTAGTGGCTGGATATCAATCAACACCTAAACAAACCACCTTTCCGGCAACCAAAAGAATATTTAGATATTCCGCAAGGAACAACACAAGATGGAATTTAGTATCCTAAAGGAAAGTCATTCCTGACAACATATACAGATGCATTTCAAATAGCCGTGTGGATGACAGAAAAAGCACAAGTGGAGGTGCATTCTATTTAGAAAGTCCGTGGCATGGTTAAGCAAGAAACAAACATCTATCTCTTTTATTCACAAAGCAGAAGAAGAATATATAGCAATAGCCAGATGTTGTACACAAGTCATGTGGATGAAGCAAACTCTAAATACATGAAGGTAAGAATTGATGAACCTATCTCAATCAAAATGTGATAATACAAGTGCTATAAGTATGATCTAAAAATCATGTGCTTCACTCTAAAACTAAACATATCCCAATCAAGTATCATTTTCCTGAGAACAAGTGGCTCTAAGATAGTAAAAACTGGAGTATGTACCAAAAAAGAATATTAGTCGATATATTTCTACTACAAACTGCCATAGAGAACCATTTTAATATTTGAGAAATGGGGACTAGGGTAGCACCGTAGATTTTCCTCAATATGAAGAGAAAGGATATTTCATGGGAGAAACGAAACAAAAATATCATTCCAGGGGAGACTTGTCAAAGAAAGAAGTGCATGTTAGGTCCTCAGATCAAAGGATTAAAGGACATAATATACACTAAGATAAGTGCAAACCCAAGGTTAATGTCAAAGGGGGAGGAAGAGCAAGAACAGAGAAAGGACCCTAAAAGGGGAACAGAGAGTGGGGCTACACAATGCCAAAGGGGAGACTCTGAAATAAGGTTACTGATGGCAAAGAAGGCATCGATGGTGAGGATAGGCAAAGGACAACAGCAGAAGGTAGTAGGTAATATTTACAGAAGACAACAGAGGCACAGTGAAGGCAGAGGCAGAGATGAAATGGTCAAGATGAAAAGGTCGAGCAACAGAGGCACAACGAAGGCAATGGCAGAGGCAGAGGTAGAGCCGTTATCAAACAACATCAAGACCAGGCTTTATTGAAAAGTAACCTTAGAGGTTATATATATATATAGTGTGTGTGAGACCCCCCTACATAAATTCTGAGAATCACTACCCCCACTGGAAGATTCACTAAAGACTGAAGTGGCAAAGTATTCATACATAGATATATATATATATATTTGCAACACTTTATATAAGTATAGTGCTTTTTTTTTTAAACAAATAGAAACGCCACTATATACAAAGTACCGTAAGGTGGGAACCCTCTTACTTAAAATTTTGTAACTGCACTGTGGCCGGAGGATACATAAACAAGAATTTCGAGAATCATTACCACGTAGGAGGATACAAATGTGCTACAAGCAAAAACCCATATATACGCACGTACCCATCACATACACACAAGGGTCCAAAGCATATATATGTATGGGCTATTATTACTATATTGTGCTTCATATTCAAAGAGAACGTTACCATATACATATATGAAAGGTTCCTCATTGTTCCTACTTTAATACAAACAGAGTCATATATAGTGGGATCCATCAATCGCATCTTGAGTTAAAGGCATCATCTAACATTCAATGGAAGTTAGGATTGCGATTAGGCTCAAACTCGATGGGTCTATAAATTATGATCTTATAGATTTTAAGTTCCTGGCCCACCGCATCTACATTAATGAAACAAGGCATCGACCTACCTGAGAAAAGTTGATGCAGTAACATGTAAAAAAAGGACAGATTGAAGTCTGACTGATGGGTTTATCAACCATGATTGATATATGGTTAAGTTCAAATGTTAAGGCACAGATCAAGAAGGAAAGCAGAGCACGAAACTGTTAGCAAAAGTCTGACAGGGGATATTCTGACCCGACTCATTATACATCTGGTGATCATGTCTGTTTGAAGTTCGACTTAAAGGTATGCCATCACATCGAAAATGGTGAACATCGAACATCCTATAAGGATGCGTTGATTGACTAACTACACGGAAAACTACAAAGGATGCAATAGAAATCGATCTTCCGGAGGAGGCCTATCGCACGGAAAAGAAAGATTCTATATGGGGCCCAACTCCTTATATATATATTGAAAGTCTGCATTTAAATCAAAGTCGGGATTGATAAAGCATTTGTTAATTCAAAATCGAAATTATAAATAAAATTAAAGTGTCGTGGGTCGATATGATATTTGGCACAATATAAAGCCTGACATGCTAATGCATTTGTGGAAAAATGATATACTTCAAGTTCTAAACGTTTCACGTAAATCTTCCTAGAAAATGAACGTTTATTTGTTAGTATTATTGTTATATGCAAAGGATGTTTTGGGCTTATAGATATATTGAGTTGTAATCAAAGTTGAAATATTCATTCGATGGCTTATGAAGTGGGTTGGACTATGGTTTAACCCATAGATTGAAATAGGTAAAGTTTCCTTATATGAAGAGTGTGAACTGGGATTGATGAAATCAAAGATGTCAAAAGATAAGCTACCGTGATACACTTATTCAAATTTCCAAGCAAAAGGTGAAATGGAGAGACATTTTTATCTCACACGTACTGATTTTATTTGCCAGTATTGGAATTATCATAGACTTACAGCATATATAAGGCAAATATACAGACAATCATGCTTACATATGTATGGCATAGTGAGCATACCCCCATGATAGTGAACAAGGAAACAAACGTATTTAGGTACAGACACAAATAAAGAAAATAAAATAAGAAGCCAAGAGGTCAATGAGGAGTCGGATTTTTCATTGTAATTGAATGTAAATGATTTTAATTATTTTGTTATGAAGTGATGGCCATAGCTTCCAAAGAGAACAAGATCTCACCGTAATATTAAAGTTAAAAATTCTTATAAATATATTTTTCCGAGTGAGCCGAAAAGAAATGAGAAGGTAGAAGACTAAGAGGTATGGCTATCCATTTCGAATTCCTCGAGGAATAAAACAGTCATCAAGAATTATATATAAGTAATATCATCTGACATGCAAAAAGAGGTTAGAGAGAGTAAGGATAGAGAATGAAAAGTATATAACATCGAGGCGTAGAAGATAAGGAAGAGAGGAGCAGAAGATGCTACAAAACAAAGCCGATATCCGAGGTAAATCAAGAACATTTCTTGTGATAAATTGAGGAATTTGAAGCTTCCTTATCAAGTTGAAGCTTGATAGCTATCGATTTTAGCCGACCGAGGTTGGAGCCTTCAGGTTGGTGCCTCGAGAAAATTGAAGGGAAGTTGGAGCTTCCTTGCAAGTCAGAAGCCAAGTGCACTGAGGTTGAGCCTCACTGGTGCCCGTAAAAACAAAGGGTGAGCCGGATTTGGAGCTTGGTTTCCTTGCATCACAAATGTCAATAATAAGATGTGGTTTTCTCCCTTAAATTTCCACTTTATCTCGCCTATCTATTGTATTGTACTGTAGGCCGAGACGATTTATCAAATTTGCTTAATGTTTTCTGCTCTCATAATAAGTTTAACGTCACATTAATCTAATACTTGCTGCAACATATTAAGACTATTCATATACTAAGGTTGAATACAAAAGTAAGTTGTAAATAATTTGATGAAAAATTTAAAGCTCATAAAATTAAATGATTTCAAATCTCCTCTTAGTTCAAGTAAGAATTCAATAGAAAATGCTTGTCTTGGTTCTGAAATTTAATTCAGAATGTTTCATGGAGTTTAATCAGCCCAAAGTTGTAGATACGTATTCAAAGCTTGGTTCTAAGAAAATTGTTGAAGCATTAGTTCCTACCACTAAAAAAAGTTCTACGAATTCATTTTCCGTGTCGATGGCCCTGCTAAGTCTAACGACATAAAATAATTAAATTTGGGATAAAATGAAACAATAATACCCCAATTTTCCTCATTTACTATAGTATACACATGGAGCCCCTCCGAAAAACACTTCACGAGAAATATAAATTGCCTCACGAAATTCATTCATTATTTTTCGCATATTGCACATTTGTGTCAGTGACAAAGGTCTTGGTCTCGATTTTTGCAAAGAATTGTTTTGGGTTTAAGGACTTTTCCTTGGAGGTACATTCAAAGAACATGCAATAGTTTTGCTAAGGACTTTTCTTGAACGATTCAAAGGACATTTCTTGGAGGTATGTGATACATTTTTTGATGTCTTTTGGGCTTCATTGTTTTTAAAGTATGGATTTGGGCTTAATTTTTCATTGTTTTTTGAAGGTATGGATTTGAGCTTTAATTCTAGAAAAGGACTCTTTTTAGGCTTAGTATTCAAAGGACACTGGAAGCATTTTTAGCTGATGCTAGAGGCTTTTTTGAAAGTATTTTTTAAAGTGGCATTTTAGTAAGAAGTTGGAATTAATTTTCAATGCACATTGTTTTGGAGGCATTTTTTGAGCTCAAATTTTTTTAGAGTACGTGGTTTTTGGGTTGGAGAGTAAATCTTTTTATAATCGATTTTTTATTTACGAGTGTCTTTAACTTTTTAAATGAAATTTTTTGTAGGACTTGGAAGGAAATATTTTGAGCTTCGTTTCATTTTTATAAGACATTTTCTCTTGGATTTTTTGAAGTAAGTGCTTTTGGATTGAAGTATGTAGGTGCAAAATTTTTTAAAATGGGTTTTAGAAATTAAATCTGTGATGTCATTGAGTTTTTTTGTCTAAATTTCTCGAAGGATTTATTTTTTAACTTCACACTCTATTATCATGGAAAATCGAGGAATTGTACGAGAAAATATGATCGAAAAAGGAATACCTGAGGAGACATAGAGAAGAGAAAGAGACAATCTCACGAAAAGAAAGATAGAAGCACTCTCAAATATCGAAGGGGAAATCAACTTCAACCTAGAAGTTGAAAGCAAAAGGTATGTAAATGTAAACATTATGAGTTTGATATATTTAAAATTTTCCTCGTGTAAAATGTGAAGCTTAATTTTTATTTGATGAACTAATTTGAAAAATATTTTTGCAATGTAAACGAAATAGAGATATTCCTCAAAACATTGATGATGAGATACGTACCCAAAGATTTGAAAGTGAAAGAGATATTGAACCAATGATTGAAGATGTTGAAAATGTTGAAAAGAAAATTCAAGTGAAGAAATTGAATCACAATGTATGTATATATATATATATATATATATATATATATATATATATATATATGTTGAACACATGCACGTATTATTGAAAATTATACATAACATTTATTAATCTGGTTATTTATTGAATATGTAAACTTATTATGTACTATCTCATTCGCATATGTACGAAATGAAATCGATGTCGATGATGAGATGTTAGAAAATGTTCACATTCTGCACACATATGGAGATAAAAGAGCCGACCATTATATACGATATCGTGTTAACTAGCATTTTGGTACGTACTTCATAAAGGAAAATGTGACATGTCCTCAAAGCCGAAATGTTGAAAGGTCTCCTATCAATAAGGAAATTAAAAAGAAAGCTACGACTTTATTGGGTATTCGAAAATCCACGCAAAAGATAAAGATGAAGAGAAAATGTGATACAAAAATATAAATAGTGCTATAAATTCAATTAGAAGATCTAGACAGAATTAAAACATTTCAATTGTCATGAAATGAGAAATACATATGGCAAAGTGGGTTTCATCGAAGTACCAAGAGAATCTCTTGATGAAAATCTATGGCACGAGCATTAGGACCCTCATGAATAAAAACTTTGCACAAACATTAGAAATTTCGGTTGCAAATAGATGTAAATGATGAACTTGCTTATTGGAGAGATATTTGTAGGCAACCATACAAAGATAGACTTGGAGAACATGTTAAAGAAATAGTATATGAATATTGGAAGAAAAATTCACGTGTTTCGCCAAATGAAAGGGATGTGATGCGAAGAAGAATAACATGAAATCAGTATGAAGAACATGAAAAAACATTTCTACGGAAACCACTCGGATAGAGTTTTTCTGAGCAAGTTCAAAGAAGAGAATTCATGAAATTCAGTGTCAGTCAATGCTTTTTTTGTTCAACAAAAACCATGGTATGTAAAACCTATCACCATACGCGACACTTGTTGGTGTTGTTATATTATATTATGACACATTCCTAAATTTTGGTAGAAAATTTTAGAAGGATTCACCTCCTCCTTCCACTATCCATGATTTCATATCTCAAATTCTATGTGAAAGACAAAGCGATGAACTATTTTACGAAAAGAAATGTATTGGTGGTAAAAAATGCGATGATTGTGGAATTTTTGACTAAATTTCAAAACAAATATCATATTGATATAAATGATCAATCATTTTCCAACATGAAAGTGAATGGAAGAGATATTAATATATCCATACATTGATTCAAGGTGCAAATAATGCTAAAAACAATTGAATTACGAGAAGAAGAAATTTTTTTGATAGACTTTTTGGAGAAAGTACATGTAGAGAAAAACATATATACACCAAGCATTCCCATAGAGATCAAGTGGCAAGACTCTGTAATTAAAAATCCCGTGAGTTTTTTCCACTGTGGACCATTTTGTCAGTAATTGATTTTGCAGAAAACCACACATTTGTTCCACAAAAAGAAATTCAGAGTGAGTACTATCATTCTGACCAAGTCTCCATGCTCGTCCATATTCTGTATAGACATGATGAACAAAACTTCAATCATATTGAAAGCACTAGTGAAAATCGACATGTTATTAAAGAATATCAATTTTATATCAGTGATGATAGTACACATGATACATATTTTGTACAACACTGTTTTGGAAATATTTATGACTCCTTGAAAAGTCGTGGAATAACATTCAATACACATTGGATATGGTCAGATGGATGCACAGGTCAATTCAAATCTGCACAATCATTCTTTTGGTTGTGCTTTCCTCATAAGAAAACCTGCGTTAAACATTGCTGGAATTTCTTTGAGACTGATCATGGAAAAGGAGAACATGACGGTGCAGGGCATGCATAAAAAATGTACTCCAAAGATATCAAATGAATCCCTCTACAAGCTGACTTGTGGACGCTAAAGAAGTTGTTCAATGGTGCATTGCTGCTCTAAGCCATGAGACTAACAAATCAAGGGAAGTGCGAAGGTACATTAATTTTAATTTTTATTGGATATTTAATTTTAAATAGTGTACATTTATCACAATTTGATTATCTCTGATTGTATTTTGATATCCTATTTACATTCTTCTTTTAATTTTCCATATTAAGGTTTTTTTGGCATATTGGGATCGAAGAAGTACATAGATAAATTGGAAATGACGTTGAAACAATAAAAGGGACTCAAAAATTTCATTCAATTAAAACAAAGTTGTCTAGAAATGTGTTTGCATTGGATAAAGAAAATATTCTTGTTTTTTTCATGTTTGCATAGACAACACAGAATCTAATGAAATTTGGGAAAACAAAATGTATGTAAAATATTGGAAACGTGCAGAGCTAAATACAAAGGGAAAATTGTATATTGCAATGTTTGAAGAAATGCAATCAGAGGAGAGTACAATATCATCTGATGGTGATCAAGTTTTTGATCTTGTTAGAGAAGGTAACATTTCAATTAGATTCAAATGATAAAGATCTAGAAATAAATTTAAATACATAAGTTTGTTAATTTTATTTTATTGTGTAGGAGTTGATTTTGTTATAATTGCACCTGCTGACATGATGAAAATGTGACATATTATTTGATGCATTGCACTGAAAAAAAAAGAAATTATTAGAAAACTATAATGATCACATGTTTCCATATGAAAGAGGATCTATTATACTGAAAGGATATTTTTTCAAACAAACTAATCAAAGTGGGGATTTTGTTTACTTTGAAGACTGTGAACCTAATGTCATAAGTTGTCAATATAGTCACTTGGTGTGTGTAGCACGCATAAAGTTGATAGAGGTTCAATCAAAGAAAAAATGAAAATTAAGAAATGGAAAATGTCAAAATCTGATCATGAACGGATCATTGAAGATGGCATTCCATTGGAACTTTTTTGATTGAACTGCCCAACAATTTCTTCTCTTTAGATTATGTTTTAGAACTTCCAGAACTCAACTAAAAATTGAGCTTCCATGTTATATCTCAAAAGTACTTGCACATGTAAAAAAATTTCGGTACATTCACACTATGATCAACCGAAAGTAGCTTTTCTATACATGCATTGATGAAAAATTTTGCATGTATTGGATATATGTGTGTGTGTGTGTGTGTGTGTGTGTGTTTGTTCTAGAATGAAATTAACTAAAAGTAGTTTTTCTATGTGCAATGATGAAAAATGTTTCACGTAATGGATATATACACGGACTAAATGTGACCAGTTTTTCTCATGGGCTTTTCAGGTAAAAATTATGGAATGTAAATAAATCATCCACATTATAGTTTTGTACGAAGATTCCTTTCAGACAAGAGACTCGAAGCACTTCTCCGACTTTTGGTGGGATTTGACCCACATCTCTATTCCTGATAGAAAATCTAGAACAAAATTTATCTGTCCAATGGTTGGATATGTTCTAGGAAATTAACTGAAAGTAGCTTTTCTATGTGCATTGATGAAAAATGTTGCACGTATTGGATATATATATGTTCTAGAATGAAATTAATTGTTCAAGTAGTTTTCCCATGTCCATTGATGAAAAATGTTTCACGTACTAAATATATATGTTCTAGAATGAAATTAACTAAAAGTAGCTAAATTCTATAGCCATTGATGAAAAGTATCTTGATTATATTGACATTGATGAAAAATGTTGTACGTATATATATGTTTTATAATGGAATTAACTAAAAGTAGCTTTTATATGCATGTGCATTGATGAAAAATAATGGACATGTATATTTACATTATAGATTGAATTTTAAAAAAATTATGATTGTTTTCAACACATCTAACAAGACCTAGAATCTTATGATTGTATATATATATATATATATTGTACTTCACAACATTACTTCACATGCCATGCCAATTGTAGTTAAACTATCCAATAAAAACATTTAACATTATATCACATGCCAAATGTAGATCAACCATCCAAAACTTAAAAGCTTTAATTTAACAAAAAATTATAGATCACAACATTACTTCACATGCCAAATGTACTTCAACCATCCAAAACTTGAGTTAAAAAAAAAAAAAAAATTATTATATCAAAACATTACTTCACATGCCATGCCAATTGTAGTTCAAATATCCAATAAAAACATTTAACATTATATCACATGAGAAATGTAGATCAACCATTCAAAACTTTAGTTTTAAAAACAAAACAAATTATAACACAACATTACCTCACATACCAAATGTAGCTCAAAAGTAAAACATTAATTTATAGATCACGACATTACTAGAGTTCAATTATCCAAATCTAGTTCACATAAAATATGTCCAAAATTTGTAGATCTCACAAGTATCAAGTATCAAGTGATATATATATATATATATATATATATATATATATATATATGACTTCATCTAGATAATATATAAAAAAATTAAATTTAAGGCTAGAAATCATCCACCAAATACAAATGGATGTGTTGTCTTTCCCAGCAAAGTCTCAATCCGTGAGATATCCTGCGAAGCATGGGGAACCTGTACATAATGCACATACAAACATTAAAATTTGATGTTTTAAAATTGAGTGATAATATATAGAACTTCGTAAAAAACAAAATATAAAAAAGAAATCATGCAATACCTCATGAGGTTCCCTCTCCATTTGTTGTTCGTCAGCTACAACTTCCCCATGGGAACATCTCCAGCAGTAAACTGTACAATATAAATGTACAATTATATATATATAAAATCAATTGAAAATCCATATATATATATATATATATATATATATATATATATATATATATATTCAATAATATTAAAAAAAATATACAACTTGTCAAATGGTTGAAATGTTGTGGCTGTTCCTATCTCCATCACTAGAGTTCATGGAGAAAAAAAATCCTCTATAGAAACATAAAATTAAAAAATTTAATGTAAGTATAAAATAACTCAAGATCGAGATCTCCGTTTATAATAAAACGTTTAAACTTCAATTTATAAATTATAAATTAAAAACATATATATTTAAAAGTGAAAAATTGAATACTTCTGCAGGTGGACTTGGCACATCTCCTAAGAGAGGATCCAAAAGAAAATCTCCAAAAACCTAAAATTGAAAAATTTTAAAATAACTCAAGATATGGATATATCTCATTTTTTAATGGAACTTTTTGAGGTGGAATATATATAACTTAAAAACATATAAATTTTAAAAGTGAAAAATTGTCCACACTTGTTGTGAACCTGGCACATATCCTAAGGAAGTAGAAGGTAAATCTCCTAAGGAAGAAGAAGGTAGCGCCATCCCAAAAACATCGGACATAATCGGAATATGTTAAAACATTTTATTGTATATACATGAAAATATACATGTGTGCACAATTATTTATTTTAAAAATATCAAGTTTAGAAAACACTAACGTTCGCCAACATATCTTGATGGTGAGACCCATCTTGATTGTTTGAACCTGAGGCTCCGAACATGATATTAACATTTTCTTCATTCATCAAGCCTCACAACTGGAAATGGTGTTAACATATAATAATAAATTTTTGTTAGATTAATGTATATAAAAATAAATATATTTATATATATGTATTTATTAGAAATTGTATGTATGTATTAAAATAATTGAATCCTAACCATTAACACATACAGTTCCCATGCCCTCTTCCTCATGGAAAACTAGGTCATGCCAACCATTACAACAATTCTTCGCATATGTTTTCAGATCTTCAACACTCATGTTTTCAATCTGTTCATCTGTATAATATACAAAATTGGTGCGTGCATTCTCACGTGATCTTTGTCGATTAAGAAAAACATTGACTCCACCCAATCCACTGTGAACATTGCCGATGATGGCATCCCTTGCTTTTCGACTAATTTGAGAATTGGCTTCCATCTCTGACCGCAAATTGTCGACACGAATAGGTGGACTAACTAATGGTGGCTCAGAACGAGGCAACTCAGCATCATGCCTAGCGCCCCTACGGTCACACAATCAACATTTCCTAGGACAAAAAATTCAGAGGGAAGGTCATTGTAATTGGGTTTCATTTCCAAAAATAATTTTGAATAAAATAATTTTGCAAAATAAAGTAGAACCTGGTCATTCCATCGGAGCATTCCATAAGCCGAAAGGTGTTTATCATACAAATAGTGAGCTATATCAGGGTGTGTGAAATATTGCACCTTCAGCATCTTTCCTTTTGGCCCTTATTTAAAATTAAACATAGAATTTTCCATTGTTGTTGTCACTCTTTCTTTAACGGCCTCCCATTTATCGGGTCCCATCACTGTTTCCTTTCTTTTTCTCATGACATCCACAAAAGTATCCATGGTTGGTCCAAAATTCTGGTACACATCTACTAGTTTTCCTAAAGAATGTGTAATTATTTCCAAGCTTTGTCGACTCTCAGCAAGTAGATTCAAAAACATGATATCTCTCTGCAATTTTGCATGAAGTTGTTGACACCTTTCTAAGGTACATTGTTGCATGTTTCTTTCCCACGGTATATCGGAAATGTCACCCGGATATGTCGTGGTGGGTGGACAACCTTCTTCTTGAATAAAGCGTTATTCCCTACGTCTATTTCGACCAACATTTGGAGCATTTTCAGCCTCTACATCAATATATAAAATTTTGTATATTGGAAAAAACAGATGTAAACAAAATTTTACAAATTGAATGAAAATAATATTCAAATTTATGACAACCTTGATGTGGTTGGCTAGCATCTTCCCCACCCTAAAAATGTTGAGAACTAGAACAACCCTACTGAGAACCAACACCACCACCCATTGATTAGCCTCTGGGGGATTAAATATCACCACCTTCACGCAACCTGTTAGCACTTATTAATGGCCCTTTAAGGGGATTTGAGACACCACCAACCTCTTGATATGAGAGAGAAGCTTTATAAACAAATAAAAATTTATAATCAATTGAAAAATACATTCATACATATAAATACATGTACATATTCATTGATTAAATTGCATGAACCATACCACGAATGGGTGAACCATGGGCATGCTCCATGGAGAGAATAGACACCCTTCTCCCCTTATCTCCTAAAAAATAAAAAAATAAACTTATTAACAACTAATTTAACTCAAAAAGTCGATAAAAAATGAATTCCATATGTATACACATGTATGAATATTTAAGATTATATTTAAATACCATGAACATCCCTTGATCCTTGATCCCCCCTTCTTGTAGAGATATGGGATTCTATTGATCTTCATTGTTCATCCTCCATGATATATATATCTACGGTGGAAATTTACAATTAGTTTTTTAAATGAATAGAATTTAAAATAAATTCAAAATAAATTTCAGAAAATTAATGTAATTTACTTTACACAAATTATGTAAAACACATCTTTCAAAGAACTAGTTGATGTGTGAAACTCAATTTAAGCAAAAAAAATTATAAAAATGATAATTTCACCAAATTGTGCTTTACATGGTGGGAGCACACTTGGTATAAAATTGAAAAAAACACATTGTCATTAAAAAGGAAGTGAAAATCCATTTAAACAAAAAATTTTTGAAGTCCTCGCATTTAATTTTATAAAAATGTAAAGTTCACCACTTGTTGCACACGTGAAGTTCACCAAGTTGTGATTTACATGGTATGCTGGGAGCACACTTGGTATATAATTGAAAAAAAAACATGGTTATTAAAAAAGATGCATTTATAAGTAAAAAACACACACATATCCAAGATATGTTACAATGTCCATTAATAAATTTCGAAGGAGAGAGTCTCAACACTAATTCATCTTTGAGAGATGAATCCTGAATTTTTGAAGAAGAACGTCTCAAAACTAATTCATCTTTGAGAAATGAATCTTGAATTTTTGAAGAAGAGCATATCAAAAATAATTCATCTTTGAGAGATGAATCTTGCATTGGCATTGCCCCGTATAATTCTAATTCATCTATTAATTCATCTTTGATAGATGAATCCTGAATTGGAATTTCCCCACGCACTAGATCATCAAACATCTTACTCATATTTGAACAATGTCTTATACTAAAAATTTGAAATTGGTTAACAATATTGTTTGCTATTCCATGCAGTTCTTTTAGCCTCTCCTTCTTAACTTGGTACACGCCCTTTATCTGGTTGCACAAAAGTTTAGAATTGGTGAAAACTACAATTCCATTTGATCCATACTCCATAGTTTTTTCCAAGCCTTCTATCAATCCAATATAATATGTCTCTCTCTTTGTTGTTCTTCCCGGTATATTCATTTTCCTTTGGACGAATGTGTAGTCACCATGTTGGAAAGCACACATGTAATCACTGTTTTCCCTACATTGGGATAGCAAGAAAATTTTATGCATACTTTCCATTTTTCAACCACATTTAATGGTTTTCTTATCCCTTCTATATATATATATATATTAAATTGACATTTATTGCAAATGCATGGGAGAAATGACACATGATCATGAGATAAATGGCATGTGCATGGTTTATCTTAAAGTTTGACTTAAAAATTTTATGGTAGAATTCACATCTAAAATTAATGGGAGGATGCCTTTATTTTGTGGGAGAAATAAATTTTATGCACTTACTAAAACAACTAGTTATGTCAAAAGTCACTACTTTATGAGTTTGTGGGAGAAATGAAATAGAAATGACAGATGCCTTAAAGTTTGCCTAAAATTTTATGGGAGAAGGTAGAAATGACACATGTACAAGGTTTTCCTTAGAGTGGTAGTGGTTTATGGATATGAAATTGAAAAAATTCTATTTAGATCTATTACAGAGATTGATTATAGGGGCATTTACTGGATATCTCACCTTTGAGAAAATAGATGTGACACATGTACAAGGTTTTCCTTAGAGTGGTAGTAGTTTATGGATATGAAAATGAAGAATTTCTATTTCTATCTGTTATAGAGATTGACTGTAGGGGAATTTACAGGATATGTCACTTTTGAGGAAAGATGAGATCTAGAGGCTACCTGTCCCTTTACAGACTCTACCTTTAGAACTTGTAGAAGTTAACACTCAATAGACAACTAAAATCCCGTTGAAGTTCAAAATTATATGAGAGTTGAACCACTTTAGGTTAAATTTTTAGGCCTTAAAGCTTGAGAGAAATGACATTTACATGCATTGAAAAATTATTTTACACACTTACAAAAACATGCTTTAAAGTTAATTGGAGAAAGCCAACATGACATGTACATGCTTTAAAAATTTTGCCTAAGAATTTATGGGAGAAATGACACATGTACATAGTTTGCCTTAAAGTGGTTGAGGTTTATGGATATTAAAATGAAAAACTTCTATTTAAAGATCTGTTACAGAGATTGACTGTAGGGTCATTTACTGGATATTTCACCTTTGAGAAAAGATGAGATCTAGAGGCTACCTGACCCTTTACAGACTCTCCCTTTAGAACTTGTAGATGTTAACACTCAATAGATAGACTAAACTCCTATGGAAGTTAAAAATTCTATGAGAGTTCAGCCACTTTAGGTTCAATTTTTATGACTTCAAGCTTGAGAGAAATGACATCTACATGCTTTGCAAAATTATTTTATGCACTTACAAAAAAACATGTTTTAAAGTTAATGGGAGAAAGCCAACGTGACATGTATATGTTTTAGAAAAATTTGCCTAAGAATTTATGGGAGAAATGACACATGTACATAGTTTGCCGTAAAGTGGTTGAGGTTTATGGATATTAAAATGAAGAACTTCTATTTAGATATGCTACAGAGATTGACTGTAGGGATATTTACCAGATATGTCACCTTTGATAAAAGATGAGATCTAGAGGCTACCTGGCCCTTTACAGACTCTGCCTATAGAACTTGTAGAAGTTAACACTACCTGTCCCAATTATACCCTATGAAGAGTGTATAGGACCCGTGGAATCGCTCACACTACTTTACATAGACATAAGGTTATATAAGAATGCATTTGTTTTACATTGAATATTTTTCATTTTAAATTAAGGATCTATAATTTGAAACAATTACCTATATATAAGGTTAAAACCTATGTTTTGTATCAAATCACTTTTTGTTTCAATGGGAAAATTTTATGGCTAATGTTTTTTTTCTCGAAATGTGATGCACCCCATTAAAATGGGAGATATATGGAAATGATTCCTATCGTGTAGTAAAATAGTTTCAAGTAGTTTAAAAATATAGATGCATAAATTCAATGAGTACAGTTTTGAGATATAAAAGTCCAAAATGCAAGAGTTGTTTGTGAACAAATATCAGTGGATCACTATGGATATAGCTGCTTCATTAAAAGGGATTTTTCTAGAAGGATGTCCACTAAGTTGGAAAGAAGGGAAAGTATCACAATTATATGTTAACCTGCATGTGTTTTACATTGAATATTTTTCATTTTAAATTAAGAATCTATTTGAAAAAATTACCTCTATAAGGTTAAAACCTATGCTTTGTATCAAATCACTTTTGGTTTTAAAGTGAAAATTTTATGGCTTATGTATTTTTTCTCGAAATGTGATACGCCCCATTAAAATGGGAGATATATCGAAATGATTCATATGGTGTAATAAAATAGTTTCAAGTAGTTTAAAAGCATAGATGCATAAATTCAATGAGCATAGTTTTGAGATATATAAGTCCAAAATGGAAGAGTTGTTTGTGAACAAATATCAGTGGATCACTATGGATATCGCTGCTTCATTAAAAGGGATTTTTCTAGAAGGATGTCCACTAAGTTGGAAAGGAGGGAAAGTATCACAATTATATGTTAATCTGCTTGTGTTTTACATTGAATATATTTTTCATTTTAAATTAAGAATCTTTTTGAAACAATTACCTATATAAGGTTAAAGCTTATGTTTTGTATCAAATCAATTTTGGTTTCAATGGGAAACTTTTATGGCTAACGTGTTTTTTCTCGAAATGTGGTACACCCCATTAAAATGGGAGATATATCAAAATGATTCATATGGTGTAATAAAATAGTTTCAAGTAGTTTAAAAATATAGATGCATAAATTCAATGAGCATAGTTTTGAGATATATAAGTCCAAAATGGAAGAGTTGTTTGTGAAAAATATTACTGGATCACTATGGATATATCTACTTCATTAAAAGGGATTTTTCTAAAAGGATGTCCACTAATTTGGAAAGAAGGGAAAATATCACAATTATATGTTAATGCATGTATTTTACATTGAATATTTTTCATTTTAAATTAAGAATCTATTTGAAACAATTACCTATATAAGGTTAAAACCTATGTTTTATATCAAATCACTTTTGGTTTCAATGGGAAACTTTTATGGCTAATGTGTTTTTTCTTCAAATGTGATACACCCCATTCAAATGGGAGACATGTCGAAATGATTCCTATGGTGAAACAAAATAGTTTCAAGTTGTTTAAAGATATAGATGCATAAATTCAATGAGCATAGTTTTGAGATGTATAAATCCAAAATGGAATAGTTGTTGATGAAAAAATATTAGTGGATCACTATGGATATATTTTCTTCATTAAAAGGGATATTTCTAGGAGGATGGACTAGTTGGAAAGAAGGGAAAATATCACAATTATATGTTTATGTGCATGTTTTTTACATTAAATATTTTTCATTTTATTAAGAGTCTATTTTGAAAACAATTAACTATATAAGGTTAAAACCTATGTTTTGTATCAAATTGTTTTTTGTTTCTAAATACTATGTGTTTTACATTGAATATTTTTCATTTTGTTAAAAATCTATTTGAAGCAATTAAACTATATAAGGTTAAAACCTATGTTTTGTATAAAATCACTTTTGGTGTCAATGGGAAACTTTTATGGATAATGTGTTTTTCTCGAAATGTGATACACCCCATCAAAATGGGATATATATCGAAATGATTCCTATGGTGTAATAAAATAGTTTCAAGTAGTTTAAAAATATAGACACATAAATTCAATGAGCATAGTTTTGAGATATAAAATTCCAAAATGGCATAGTTGTTTGTCAACAAATATCAGTGGATCACTATGGATATATCTGCTTCATTAAAAGGGATTTTTCTAGAAATATGTCCACTAAGTTGGAAAGAACGGAAAATATCACAATTATATGTTAATGTGCATGTGTTTTACATTGAATATTTTTCATTTTATTAAAAATCTATTTGAAACATTCAACTATAAAAGGTTAAAACCTATGTTTTGTATCAAACCACTTTTGGTTTCAATGGGAAACTTTTATGGATAATGTGTTTTTCTTGAAATGTGATAGACCTCATTAAAATGGGAGATATATCAAAATAATTCCAATGGTGTCATAAAATAGTTGAGTAGTTTAAAGATATAGATGCATAAATTCAATGAGCATAGTTTTCAAATGTATAAGTCCAAAATGGAATAGTTGTTGGTGAACAAATATCAGTGGATCACTATGGATATATCTGCTTCATTAAAAGGGGTTTTTTTATAAGGATGGACTAAGTTGGAAAGAATGGAAAATATCACAATTATATGTTAATGCATGTGTTTTAAATTTAATATAAAAGGTTTTTTCTCTCTCTCATTGTTTGAATCCTGATATTATAAAGGTTTCCACTAAATCCATCCCTATTACTTTTCATGTGAACCACATTCCCAAACCCACCCATATATGTACCTAAGAGCCAAGCCAAGTGTAAAAAGGGCTTATTTCATATTCTACTTTAACACATATGTGATTAGCTATCGTTAGAATTTATATGGTATAAATACGTGCAAAGAGAAATCCTTAGTATATATCTATTTTGACTTTAAGGAATAAAGGGAAGCTTTTTAGAAAGTTTATCTTAGGAGGTAGAACTAAACCGTCTATAACCCACAAAAGAAACCATGGCCTGTGAGAATCACATGCAAACACAAGTTACTCCCATGTTTGAAACACCACCTCACATCATCATAAGGGTTGGAAACCACTAAGAAACCCATACTAAGTTCCATAGAAGGGATGAATATCATATTTAATGATTGGGTTTATCTAAAAGGTCAAAAGGAAAATCAAAGTTAGGAAAGGGAATTAGAATAGAAATTAAGGTAAGACCGTGACCTTTTACCCAATACTGAATGAAGGTGAGCAACCATAGATATCATGAAGGAAGTTCAAGAAATATTCTGATAAGAAATATTCTGATAAGAAATATTATCTTTTTTGCGAGGAGCCATAAATATCATGAAGGAAGTTCAAGAAATATTATCTTTTTTGTAGAGGCTTAAATTATGATATGATAATAAATATTATATTTTTTTAAGGAAGTTCTGATATGATAAGAAATATTATCTTTTTTTTTTTCAGATGCTTAAATTCATGAAAAGATCATGAAAAGGTGGAATATTTATTCTGTGCAAAACAGTCGGAGATCATGATAGCCACTCTGTCTTTTCTAGGGATGATCAACTCATCAAATTCTGATATGATAATAAATATTATATTTTTTGAAGGAAGTTCAGATATGATAAGAAATATTATCTTTTTTATAGAGCGTTAAATTCATGAAAAGATCATGAAAAGGTGGAATATTTATTCTGTGCAAAACAGTTAGACATCATGAAAACCACTCTGTCTTTTCTAGGGATGATAAACTCATGAAATTCTAATATGATAAGAAATATTATCATTTTTAAAGGAAGTTCTGATATGATAAGAAATATTATCTTTTTTTGGAGAGGCTTAAATTCATGAAAAGGTGGAATATTTATTCTGTGCAAAACAGTCGGAGATCATGACAGCCACAGAAATGTGTACCCTAGTTATAAACAAATCTAGACAACCACAGTGTAATAGAAAAAATTACTAAACAGAGTGAAAAACACATATTTTATAGGAATTATTTCATTGCAAAATTCTTATTCACTTTCAAATTTTATAGGAATTATTCCCTTTCAAATTTTACAGAAATTACTCCCTTTCAAATCTTACAGGAATTATTCTGGCGTATGTTGGCATCTGTCTATAGGAATTGATGAGGTGGAGGCACTGTAAGTTGAATAGGTGCCCACACAAGGTGAGCAGGGGACCAAACATGACCAAAAAATAGGTGGCGACGAGCTGCAAGTAGGACAAATAGCTTTACACCATACATTATTTATCCCAATAAATTTGATCCAATAAATGAGAAAATTATAATATAAATTTTATAAATTTAGATTTTTTTTTATGCACGTAAACAATAAAAAATAAAAAAAATGGATAAACAGAATTATGTTTTATGTTTGCAGAAATAAAAAAAAAAAAAGTACAAGAACATTGAGAACTTAAGGGGGAAAAGGGACAAAATGTAGAGAAACAATTAAAAAAAATGAATACACAGAATTATATTTGCATTCAAAAATTTAGGGAAGTGAAAACCTAGGTATATATCTACATCCAGTGTAAAATGAAATAAAAAATAAAACTACATGAACATTAAAACATTCAAAACTTAAGGGAGAACTTGAGGGAGAAATGGGAAAAAATTCACAGAAAAAATAAATAAAATGAATACACACAATTAAACTAAACACTTACTTGGAAATTCACAGAAATTCATCGTGGCGCAACTCCAGAGCAGTAATAGACAACAATTCAACAGAGCTCGCAGCACAACTCCACTGTGCAACAGAGCAATAACGCCATTGAAAATCAGAGAAGAAACGCGCGAAACACAGCAACAGAGTAGTAATTCAACAAAGCTCATGGCACAACTCCACAGCGCAACAACTCTACAGCGGCAATGGAGTAGCAATTCAATAGAGCTCGCGTCGCAACTCCACATCGCAACAGAGCAGCAGCGCCACAGAAAATCAGAGAAGAAACGCATGAAAAAGATGTGAAACTTGTAATAGTTAGCGGGTGATATATTTGTAAAATATGAGTTTGGATGAACTATTTTAAAAGTTCGACAGAACTAAAAGTTTGGCCGAAATTTTGTTGCCAGCTTTCCCATCTCTGGCCAAAAATCTCTTTTCCCACGGCATCAGTACGCCATCAATCTAAACGGAAGAACAAGTTCAGCCGAACTAATTTCGAAATTTCAGACGAACTATTGAGGAAAAAAGTTTTCTGCCCCCAATTCTCACAAAAGTGTAACCCAACTTCACATTTTCATCCCCCTTTAAAGTTACTTGGAATGCTTCAAATGTAATAATTTTGGGCACAAATTTAGTGAGTGCAGATGTAGGTTTGAATACCTATCAATGACACAAAATGTCAGGCAGTCATCTATCCAAAAGGATAGAGGGAGCCAGAAATGAAAAAATGAGAAGAGCATGTAGTGTGGACTTGGCCTATTAGCTCATAATCAAGAAAATAAATGCTATGTTGATAGTGGTTGTTCCAAACATATGATTGGGGACAAAAGATTTTTTTTCTTTTTTCTTTTTTCGCTAAAGGAAAAGGACATAGGGAATAATGTCACCTTTGGAAACAATGCTCTAGCAAGAATCAAAGGTAAAGATGTAGTTATTATTGATCAAAAGACAAAAGAACAAAATGTGCTATATGTAGAAGGTCTCAAGAAAAATCGGCTTAGTGTTAGACAAATGTGTGACAATGGCTACGATGAGACCTTTCACTCAAAATAATATGAGATCCACATCATGAAGAAGAAAAAATTGGTGCGAAGGGAAATCAGAACCCACAATAATGTATATGTGTTTGATGATTCTAGAGTCAACTGTTATTTAATCAAAACAAATGAAGCATAATTGTGGAACAAGAGGTTAGGGCATATGAATTTTGACAGTTTGGTAAAAGTCAATAAGATGGGAGTTGTGAAAGGACTACCAAGACTGTCAAAGCCCGATAAATTCATCTGTAAATCATGTAAGTTTGGTAAAAAAAATAGGACCCATATCAAGACAAAATATTTCTCTTCATCTAGACCACTGGAACCCATTCACATAGACATATATGGTCCAACTATAATAAATACCCTAAAAGAAGAAATGTAGGTAATGATGCTCATTGATGATTTCATTAGAGTCACTTGTATTGTGCTTCTAAAAGAAAAATAGGAAGAATTTAAGCATTTCAAGAAGTTTAAGGCTCAAGTAGAACATGAGAAAGACTTGAAGAAAAAGTGCTTAAGATCAAACAGAGGAGAAGAGTACATATCAGGAGCGTTTGAGGAATTCCATGAAGAGCATGGAATCAAAATGTAGTACTCCATGGCTAGAAATCCACATCAAAACGGAGTGGTGGAGAGGAAAAATAGGACGGTCCAGGAAATGGTTAGAGAAATTTTGGATGAAGCAGTTGTGTCGCACATTTTCTGAGTCGAAGCACCACATGTAGTAGTATATCTATCCAACAGATCTCAACTCAGGCCTAATAGTAATAAAACTCCCTATGAGTTGTGGAAGGGAAGACCTGCATTATTTAAACATCTAAATATGTTTGGAAGCAAGTTCTTCATCAAAAGAAATTATAAGAATCTTGTAAAGTCTAATTATCGTGCTGATGAGGGAAAATTACTTCGGTACTCTATTTGAAGAAAAGGATTTAAATTTTATAGAAAGTAGAAAAAGAATATTGAAGATTTCATTGATGTAAAAGTGGATGAGATGGGCACAGAACCTGAATCCTTTAGACCAGAGATAAAATCCGAGGATGAATTAAATTCACAGACGAGCGATTTAGATGAAGAAGAAACAGGATGAGATTGTGAACATGAGAAGTAAAACACAACATCAAGGCCAAATACACCCTCCAAGTATGTAGAAAAAGGGAAACCTGAAAGTCAAATATTGGGATACCAAAGGCATGGTGTTCAATCACGGAGGAAAATTATTTCCAGTATGATTTACGTAAATCTAGCTTTGTTTTCACAGATTGAACCAAAGAATCTCAATCAAGCTTGTGATGAAAAATTATGGGTGAAAGAAATTGAAAAGAATGATACTTGGGAGCTAGTTCCAAGACCTAGAGATAAAAATGTCATCGGAGCCAAATGGGTTTTCAAAAATAAGATGAATGAACAAGGTCAAGTAATCAATAACAAGGATCGTTTAGTCTGCAAAATATATGCTCAGATAGACGGAATATATTTCGAGGAAACCTTTGCACCAATGGCTAGACTAGAAGCAATCAAAAGTTTTATATCCTTTGTCAGTCACAAGAAGATCAAAGTATATCATATGGAAGTGAATTTTTCATTCCTCAATGGAAATCTGAAGGAAGAAGTTTATATTGAGCATCCAAAAGGTTTTATGCTCACCACAGAGGAAGGGTTTGCATGAAAACTAGAAAAGGCTATATATGGACTCAAACAAGCTACGAAAGGTTGGTACAAGAGGTTGGATAAATACCTTCAGCAACAAGGTTTTAGAAAAGGCACTATGGATAGTAATTTATACATAAGGGTTGAAGGTGTCCATCTATTGATTTTAGTCGTGTATGTGGATGACATAATCGTTTGCAATGACGTGGAACAATTGCGGCATCAATTTTCATAATGTATGCAAATAGAGTTTGAAAAGTTCCTGACAGGAGAGTTTTCTTTCTTCTTGGGACTGCAAATCTCTCAATCTCAGAAAGGATTGGTTATCTCTCTATCTAAATATCTCCGAGAAAATCTTAAAAATTTTGGGTTGGAAGACTGCAAACCTGTAACCACACCCATGTTTACAAGTTGCAAGATGTCCAAAGAAGATGACACAACACTGGTAAATCAAACATAATACAGATCCTTGATAGGAATCCTATTGTATATTATAGTGTTAAGGCTAGATATCATGTAGGTCATGGGTCTTTTGGCCAGATTTCAGACTTGTCCACGTGAAAGTCATGTTGTTGTTGTCAAAATGATTTTCAGATTCCTTCAAGGGATAGCAAATTATGGAGTGTGGTATGATAACATAAAATAATTCAAGTTGAAGGCCTATATCGATGTATATTTGGCTAGCATCATTAATGATAGTAAAAGTACTTTGGTGTAGCCTTCTTCCTGGGAAAATGCTTGGTATATTGGGTGAGCAAGAAACAAACCTCCATTTCTTTGTCGATTGCTAAAGGAGAATATATATTTTTTGCTACCTGTTGTACGCAAATTTTATGGATGAAGCGGATTTTAAAATACATCTTGGTACAGCTAAATGATCCCATTCCAATAGTGTGTGAAAAAACATGTGCCATTAGCATCTCAAAAAATCGAACCATGCATTAAAAACTAAGAATATTCCTATCAAGTTCCATTTCATGAGGGAACAGTTTGCAGCCAACACTGTCAAACCTAAATATTTGGCCACTAAAGAGAAATTGGTAGTTATATTTAACAAACCAATAGTAAGAGAAACATTTTAATATCTCAGAAAACATGTAGGAATTTGTATTCCTCCCTCCAAATGAATTCATTTTGGTAAGTGGTGGTAGATACTTAGCATGTGGGGCTCATGGGAGAGTAGACTGCAATGATTTAGGGGGAGTATTCAAGAAGTAGTCTTTTCCATTGATGACGAAGGGGGAGAAGATTGGAGAAGTCCATGCCTAGCTTGAGGGGGCGCTTATGGTGTCGCCATCAATGCCAAAGGGGGACATTGTTGGAAAATGGGTGGTTGTGTTATTGTTGGCATTGACATCCATTAAATTTGAGGAATTTGGAGGCTTTTAAAGGATGACATATCGAAGGTTGGTGCATTGGGACCTCAGAGAATCAAAATCTGGAAGATATCAGAGCATCAAAAGCTAGAGAATATCGAAGCATCAGAAGTTGGAGGATATCGGAGCATCAAAAGCTGGAGGAAATCAAATATCGGAGATCAGTGAATATTAGAGCATTATAGCTGGCTATACCAGAGGTCAGCAGATGTTGAAGGCCCAAGATATTATAATATTGGAGACCTGTGATTTCAGAACATTGGGGGTTTGGAGTATCGACACTTCATGACACAACTACTCTAAGATGTGGCAATATCTAGCATGTAAATAAGAGGTAAATTGACAATAAATTCCAAAGAATAATTCACAAAGGAACCTATTGCAAAACCAATGTTCCATGGGTCCTCCTTTCTCTCCTCTGTCAGGACACATGGAAACATGAGATTGGATCAAAAATTCTGGATGGACAGATGGTGTCTGCATGATGTGCTCGTATGGAAGGAAAAGTGGCAGACAGATTCAATGTTTTTGGGTGGCCTAGTGGGCCAATTACAGGTGGTACGTGGTATCACTATGGAGGTGCCACATGGAGTTATGACGCAAAAATGATTTCATATTAGAGGTCGACATATCGGAAGACAAAGAATCGCACAACCTCTTCACAAATGCCCATGAGGAATTTTTTGATGGAGGGGCTCCGATATAATGCTAGCACACAGCCATAGATGAGTTCAGAGAACCAAAGGCATAGTGAAAATACAATATTAACCCTCAGAACAAGCTTGAAGGATTTCGGACCTAAGCACTAAAGCCCTCGATCACAAAACAAAGTCTTATGAAAAATGAGTGCTAAAAGAACTGAATACTAAAGGAGTAAAGGAAATTGGGAAGTGCAACATCGCAATGTCTCATCTTTGAAAGTTGTGATATGGATTTCTCGAATGGTGTAACTCTGTGGAGTGAAGACTCTAATGTTACAAAACAGAGGTGTATCCAACGATGGATGGGTCAGAAATGAATTAAAGGAGTGAAAAAAATAGTTAATTCATAAAATTAATGACGATAGTTGAGAGTGTTTGGTCAATACAACAAGGACCACAATTGCATAGGTTTATTTGAGAGAATTTTGTTTTGAGCTATGGAGTATGCTACCTCTAATATTCTTGTGCACTCCTCAATGAATTAAACAGAGTGCAGAGAAGCCATGCTAAAGTATAGTCTGGGCTTAACAAGCCATTAATGAGAATGGTGAGCCTAATTGGAGTATGTAGGTGGAATAAGAATTTATTTCTTGGTTAGAATAAGTGATCTGGTGTCGATTCGTAGAATTATGTTTGTGAAAAAATTCATCAATAAGACACAATGGAAAATGTGTGTCACACAAACAAACACTTGAGTGGTTTGCGCACGAATGAGGGAGACAAGACTGGGGTAGTACACAATAGTGGAACAAAACTCTCAGAATTCATTGAGAAATTTAAAGCAAATGAAATTGTTGAATTTATTGTGGTGTGAGATTTGTGTGAGTGTTGTGTGAGAGGGAGTGCACACAGGTTGTGGTAAGGGAGAAGCAATAGAGGATGTGTTGTGAGACAATAGAGTGTTGATCACGTGTAGAGTTGAGCTTTGTGTAGAAGGAGCGGTTGTGCAAGATTGGTGGAGTTGATGATTCAACAGGGGACCTAGAGTAGGAGGCAGTGTTACTCAGTGAATTGGTATTATTTTCCTTATTTGTAAAAATCCTTTGTTTTCAGTTTGAAAATGTATGAAATAGTAGAACAGTGGCAACAGTAGGTGGTGTTTTGCATTCAAAGAGGTTGGTGCCTCTTGGAAAGTTAGTTCTTGCTATCTTAAGGGGGTTGGTGCTTCTAATGAGTGGGTGCTCATAAAAAAACTAATGTAATTATGTGGGTGCTTAATTTACATCTTAAAACAACAACAAATTGGTGTTTTTTACCCTTTAGGTTTCCACCTGGAAATACCTACATCTATGTGTGTATGTGTTGATCTTGACAATTATTATTGAACATATGAATTCTCATGACTTGCTGTTCATATATTTGTGAATGAATTCTCTCATAAAATAACTAACAATAAAGGGATTAAGTAAGAATATTTTCAAAAAGTGAAAATTGACAAGGTCCTTATCGCAAGGTTTTACTAAATTTGTTGTTTTAGACAAGGCTAAAGGGAGTTATATAAAACTAAATCATTACACAATATTTAGATAGTCTCATTATATTTGTAGTAGCAAGATTAGTTGGTGACAAAGCTTGTTAATTGAAAAATATAAAGAATTTAATAGATAAATTCTTACATTGCAACTAAGTAAGTTCACTATAAATATGAGTTCTCATTTTTTCCTCTAAGATTATATGAATAATAGTATGGATAGATTCTAAGTTTGTTTTATGATGTGTGTTTTACTCGTTATTGTCATTCATTCACACACGGATATATATATATATATATATATATATATATATATATATATATATATATATATATATATATATATATGCTCAATTTACAATATACTATAGAGGCTCATTGTATTTTCATTAACAATAATAAGCTATGTAGTTGCTAATTATTAATTTCAATACTCAAGTTTATAGATGAATTCTTACATTAGATATAAGTGGGTTACTTATAAACATTCTTTATCATTTGTTCCCTCATATATATAATTTGAGAGATAGTGTCCATAGAGGATACCTATATTAGCAATAGGAAATTGCAACTATGTATTTGTTTAGCATGAACAAATTGTTTTAAGATAATTATTTTCACTACAACTTTGTATAACTAAAATGGTAATATTATAACATTAAGTTTATATGTGTAATTGGATTAGCTCAAAAGATAGTCATTTGAGATTTATGTGTAAGAGATTTTGAAGATTGATTCTTCAAGTTGGTTTTGTTTGTTGTATGTTTTAGTCATTGTTCTTATAAGGCTAAACAATTGTAATCAATATATATCGATTTAGGTGTTTCACTTATTAACAATGTCGTTTCAAGTATTTCAATTAGTGTTGATGAATTTAAAATGTGTTTCATTGGCTAAATGTAATCAAGTGTTGAAACATGTTTTCACAAAATTTCTAATCAGAAAAAAATTCACGAAATTTTCAATATGAGAAACAAAACTACATTACATCAAATCTTAGTAATTCTATATAACATAATATTAATATCTCTACATTTAATTTATATTAATTTATATTTGTTATTTCTTAAAAATTTTAAAAACATACATAAATTCCAAAATTTTATAGTTTAAGAAAATATAAATTATACTTATATTTATAAAAATATTTTATAATTCTAAATTATTTAAATAAATAAGAAGATAAAAGCGATATCACAATACTAAAATCTACACAATGTTCATAAATTATCTTCCTCGCCTTAATTATTTTTAAGAAAAGTTGTATGAAAATTGACATCTTTGTTTAGGAAGTTAAATTCCAAATTTTAATGTTTCTTGTTAAAATTGAGCAATAGCTTTATTTGTAAGGAGATTTTATAATAAATATTATTTAAACAAATAAAAACAAAAACATAGACATAGTAATATTAATATTGATATAATTAAGATTGAATATATATATCATTTCTTCCAACTTTAAATATAGAAAGTATATGTATATCATATTCAAAATCACGTAATCTGAATTCATTTTTCACGTTTAAATTGCAGTTTGGGAAAAATGACTTTAAAAATCAAAAGTTATATACCTTAAAAGGAAAATCCCGTTGACAAATTAAGAAAAGTTGTAAGATCAGACTTGGTCGAGATATGTGAATTTTAGGCAAAGCAGCAACTAGAGTGCGAGAGTGTTGCCGATTTCTAAATTGTTAATAGTCTTACTGAGAATGTACAACAAAATAAAAAACTTACTGAGAATCTTTCAACTTTTTCGAATTGATATATAAAAGAAAAAGAGAGGTTTGCTAACTATCATGCTGGCTTGCTTACACGGATGAGGATGAGCAACAGATAGAACAGAAAACACAGCACACACAGCTATCTGAAAATCCGAGTAGTATCAAAAAATGAATATTTCTTCAGTGTTTTCGCGACGAATGCAACTGTGTGTTTCTACGATTGCTTTGTTTTTTTTTTTTTTAAGAATTCCATTCCATTTTTCTCGAGATATTTTGGAAGTTTTTTTCTTGTTTATTTATTTTTTTAATTTCTTAAGAGTTTATTGAAATTTCAATCATTTTTACCATTAAAGTGCTCTAGAATTTTTTGAAAGTGCTAAATTCATAGTAAAAAAACTTGTTTAAATAATACACAAAATTTTATAAGAAAAAACCATTACAATTGGATATAGTAAAATAGTTTATTTCACTTTATATTAATTAAAATTGGGTATGGTAAAATAGTTTATTGTAATTAAAAAATTATTTGTTGGAATAAATAAACATAGATATAAATAAAATATTTTTTATATAATGATTTGTATTTTTATAAATGAAAAAAGAATAATCTTATTAAAAATTTAAAAGAGTTTATTAAAAATATATGTGATAATCTAATATAGTGTCTAATAAATTAAATGATTGAGAATATTACATAATTTTCAAATTAAAAAAAAAAAAACCTACATACAATTAATTAAAAAAAATGTAACTTATCATAAGATATATGCAATCCCACTTACATCAAACTAATATATATAAAATTTATCTCGTCATTCCAACCATGTGTTGAGTGGCAAATCAATATGTTGAGATGTAGAAAGTAATAAGGTTGTGCCTAAAGGATGTTAGTGTAGTTATTAATTGTGCCATAATTTATTCTAGTTACTAAAGAATAAGGGGAGATGAAATGGCTAGTGAACAAACTATGGAATTAGGATCATAGAAAGTAATAAAATGAACTAAGTATCATATATTTACTAATGAGATTACATGGTTAGAACATTATATTCCACTATAGTTCTCTTATATCTATGATAAAGTTGTTTCCCAGTTTAAAATGGTTGATTTAGCAAATTCCAACTCCAGGAGATGCAACTAGAGGCTCATTTAATTCAAGATAAAAGGGCACCTTGTGCATATATTAATTGCAGTCGATAACATTGATAGCTATGATAAAAAAGTGAGAATGGTTCAAAAAAAGGCATATGAAACTCTATTTCAAAATATTGTTATCTGAATGTGAATAATAAGACTAAGCAAGTTTGTATATTTTGAGTGTCTTCAAAATGGAGAGCTATTATTTGTTATTATTTATTGAACTCAACCTCCTCAATCCTACAATAGCTACTATAACACTCTTGGCATCCTAAATTAAGACTTATTTATTTTATATTAAGAGGTTTAGGGTGTATTTTTCCTTTTTTACAAAACACACACACACACACACACACACACACATATATAATTTATATAATGATGGAACGAAAGTAATGATGGAAATAATTTATTTAGCAAGTGTGAGATGAGATGATAGACATAATGATTCAACACTTCCACAAAACACACGAAGAAATACTAGGGTTGAACATAACTCGAACTGATAGGTAGACACTTAGGGAATTTAGTTATGCCCAAAAGGAAGAAAAAAAAAGTATGAATGAAGAAAAATTCCATAACTCTTGGAATCCCAAGAGAAAAGAAATAAAACGCATTGAAAAGGAAGACAATGAGTTTTTCTTTACTGGAAATTTCTGGTGGGAGAGAGAGACTAGAATATTACTTAGATGATACTGGTGGGATTGAAATACCAGTTTTGAACCTCAAATGAGTAGCATGTTGCTAAAGTTTTAATGGGTGATAGAGTAGAGGCTCTTTGTGGAAACTTTCCTTGAAAATTATGCAACCTTCTAGTGAGAGGAAAATATCAGGGATGGTCAACAAGGAAGATGAATTATGGTTGGGAGAAGGGGTGCAGCAATTCTTGGTGCATATCCCCATGAAGATAGATAAGTATATATATTGTTTTTTCAAAAAATAAATTTATGATCAGTTTCCTGCATGAGGAGTACGATTTTCAGGAATCTGGAAAATAACGTTGGTAAGATATGTTGAACTAAAAGAATTTACTTGTCCCAATGTTAATTGGAGGATTATAGATAGAATGTCATATACTCAAGTCTGCAGTTAGATACCACAATTAAAAGAAGCTAAGTTTTTGATAGGGTTATATAAATCTGTAAGTAGTAGATGAATGCATAAAAACATAAAGTCGATTAGAGTAGGGTCAAATCCCACACCAGTATCAATCCCACAATCTATGGTGAATGGGCCATAAGTAAACCCAAGATAGGATCGTAGTGTCCATAATCTAATGAATGCAACATAAGAAATTTATTTATTTGGAAATGGATGAAGTTCAACACACACAAAAACTACCTTGCAAAGGGAAATAGTGCTCTATGAGAAGTTGGCAAGCCAATATTGAAAGGAAGCTATGAGCTACTATCTTCTTTCCATCTTTCACAAAAAGAAAACCAGATATTTGTATATATAAACGTAAACAAATAATACTCCTTCAATTAGATTTGTAGTGACAAGAAGAGAATAAAATGTTTATAATATGTAACAAATGAGTATAATTTATTTACTTTTGATTCATTTTGATGGGTAAAAAGGAAAAATGAAAATTAGAGAAATGATCAAATACCCATATCAATGACAGTATTAGAATTGCAAATATCCATAAGTAAATTATTTAAATAAACGGAAGTTTAAAAAAAAAATCCAACAACTAGTTCGGTTAGGGTTTGATATTTAACAACATAGGATGAAAGAGGGAAATTGTTGCAACCATTCTAAAAACCTAATAATCGATGAGCATATTTTAACAACATGTCCCTGTATTACATGTAACTGCATGGAGCAAGGGAACCCCACTTTTATTAAATGAACTAAGTAGGACCAGGGGTCAAAGCTTCATTAAATCAGAAAAAATAATTTCATCACAAAGTCATTTAGTGTTCACTTTTCCCACACAAGAAAATCACATAGTAGACAATAAGTAACCTAAGAGTTTTCTCATAACCCTAGGAAGAGAAAAACAAAACATATTCTAGCAAGGAGAGTTGTAACCAAAAGTTTAGAAGAGAAACTTGGAGAAAATGGAAATGAAATCACATGAGACTTTTCATGCCCAACTAAGAGAAAGGTAGTAAAAAAAAATCGGAAAATGTTTCTTAATGTTTTAAAATCCTCACTCCTCTACTTTTTAGGACCTGAAATGGGAGAAAAGTGAAGAAATTAGTGAAGCCCTCAAACCCTAATAAACTATACAAAGATATTTACATATAAAATCGTATGAAAACTAAAATAAAACTTTCACCAAGAAGGATTCCTACCTAAGTAGTGACAATAATCCACCATGGAAGAGGAAGAGAAATCCACACAAAAAAGAAGCACATAATTTTAATCTATTGATCGGGATAAAAAGAAGAGTGGAAACATAGAAAAAAATATTGAAAGGGAGAAATACCGCGCAAACCCTCAACTTGGTAAGAATGAAGAAAAATGGAAAACTCTGTGAGAGGAACCTTCTATAAAGAAACAAAAAGTGAACTATGGGATGAAATGATAATACTATCAGCTAGACTGCAAAAAGTATTTAGAAAGAAACATAAGGAATTCATGTTATGAAACTTTAAGGAAAAATCTAAGAAAAAATTCTGACATGGAAGTTGGAAAACACAATTTCCTCTTTTCTGATATAATCATGAGAGAAACAAGTATGCTAACAACGTCGCCTCTCTATAGAGAAAAAATTAAAACCCTATCACCTGGAGCTCCACGTGCTCATGAGAGAATGAGTGAATGATTCTAGACCCCATCCAAAGGAGCACGGTGGTCACCGAAACTACCACAAATATTTTCGAGTCATCAATTTGGTTGAAAAAAACAAAGCTACCGAATCAGAGAGCATGTGGCATAACAAATTTCTGGAAGGAAATGTGCTAAGAGTCCACATACACATCTATGCAAGGAGTCTGGATAGTTCATAGGGACACACCGAGTTCCACATAATAATTATTGATATAAAACATGCCTACCAAGGGTATAGTGAAAAGCGTAAGCCATAATCCATTCAACCATAGGTTAATGGTACATAATCATAAGTTTGAATGTGCATTAGTTACACAAAATAAAATAGACAAAAGGAAAACCCACATGAGCCTGATTCAAAAAAACATGATAGGGTTAAAGAGCCTAGGTATGCAAGGGAAAATTAATATGGAATTCAACCTACTGGAATGATAGGTGTGTAGTATGCTTCCCATACTCGAATAATGAAATATATTGTGTATGGGAAGTTACTAGCAATTTTTAGATGGTTAAATTTTATATGGTCATTTCAATAAATAATTATTACTTTTTACAATATATGCATTTTTTTAATGAATCTGTGAAGTCCTCAAAGATATCTCTTTATTGAAGGAAAAATTATAGTATGAAGTGCTCTCTTTATAAGAGAAATTTAATTAGAAAATAAATAATAATAATCAAGCAAAGATGTTAAAACTGTAGAAATTTCTTGTATATTCAAACTGATAATTGTAGTTTTCTAAAACAAATGACTTGAAGCTACTCTACCAATTGTGCAAACCAATTTAAAGGATTGTGGAATCATAAAGCATATAAGAGAAATAATTCAATAAACACATTACACATTGATTTCCTAGGGAAAGCCACAACTAAAAGCCTCACTATCTGTATATTGCATTAGTAGAGAATATGAAAAGTTTACAATGTTTTTCTCATGCCGGAGAGACCTTTGTACTATCTCTATATGTTTCACTGCTTCCTACACAAGCCTAGGGCAATTCTTAACCAATTTTTTTCTTTCCCAAGTTCCTATTTCCTTGAGGTATTTCCTTGGGTAACTATCCCCTATTAATTAAGGGAATCCCCATCCAATATTGTGCAATCCATCCAGGTCCTTCCTTTGACTACATGCACCACCTGTAAAACTTGGATTATTATACAACTCATAGTACACTGCCCTTGAACTCCAATTTTAACTGGGTAACTCTTAGTTCACACATACATGAGTTATTTATGGCTAATTTATTATTTATCTGGTTGATCACTGAGTGTGGTTCAAGCTCCACTTCCAAACTTTGGCCTTCCCCTAGTTCCTTAAGCAATTGGAACTAATGAAACTGAATTTAACTCAGATAAATTGAGTTAATTAGTTACAACTCAAAATAAATTCAATCAGGGCTTCTAAAAAGTAGGAACCACTCTACATTACTCAAGTTATACTCTCAACTTGAATTAACTGAACCAACTAAGTCAAACTAACTTCGGTAACTCATACAAGTTGTCATGAGATGCAAAATTACAATTTTTTTCTAATTTAATTGAAGGTAAAACTAAATTATAATCTTTCGTAGTGTCATTTTCAACACTCCCTCTCAAGAATAAAGGGACTATCAGATACCCCCATCCTGCCTCTATGGAATTCAAGTTTTCCTCTTGATAGTGCCTTAGTCAAGATGTCTGCATCTTGTTCCTATGTAGGAATGTAATATAGCATCATGATATACCTCTGCACATAATATCTGAGATGGTTGGTGAGACCTGGTATTTCACCAAGAGTGCTGCAACTCCCAGGGGCTTCCGTACATTACTTTATCAACTTTGGGTTCATACAATCTTGGAGGTGAGAGTGTTATATACACAGCAGATGCATTTTGTTCATGTCATCCTCTTCTGCTCTACAAAAGGGTGCTACTCATATGGGTTCTCACTGAATTTTTTCACACTTCAATGAAACTAAAATAAATTGCATAAATGAAATGATAGAAATGAACCTAATTCAATTTGCAGAAAAGAAATGGCAGAAATGAAACTAATCTAAATTGCAAAAAGGAAACTAATTTAGACCACACTTAACTTGTCCAATCGTCTAAAAACACCCTACTCTATCTATCATGCTCCAATCTATGCAGTTATTCATGATCTAATTGTAATTTGAAGAAGTGTGCTTGCAGTTTGGATGAAAAAGGGCTAAAGAGGCTAATGGAGGGCTTAACGCATGAAAGAAGGCTTCGAAGTGGAAAGAGCGGGGTTAAACCTTATAAAACCTTATTATAGCGTAGAAATGTATTTGAAGCAGAATGTTTTGAAAAGTGTGATCTGGATAAGAGGGAGTATAGCTCGGGAGTAGGAGCGAAGTACGATTTGTGAAAAGGTAAAATCTACGAAGTACGAAGTGTGACGAGGTAAATAATGTGATTTGCAATGTGGTAAATGTTGCGAAGTACAATACGTGATATCGAAATATCGCAATTAGCTATCGAAAGCAGTAAGTGTTAATGGAAACCAATTAAAAGGTGTGAAGTGCGAAATGAAATGGGTGACGTAGCGGTGGGACCAGCGGTAGAGTGAGATCGTAATATCACAATCGGAGGATCGGAGTGGTAAGTCTTAAAAGAAAAGGGTAAATGTTGCGAAGTGTGATTGCGATGTACGATAGCGGGAGAACTGAGAAGAAAAGGGTAGAGGTAAAAATTTCATGGTTTGTCTAGTGTTTTGCGTTAAAATGGATGCGATAGCCACAAAACGTCAAAACGAAGGAATAGAAGGCATACTTAGCCATTTTGAAGTGTTTTTAGGAATAAAAAGGGTGTGGAAACTGTAAATAAGTGAAAAAGAATCAGATAGAGACATAACAACAGAGATGGAAAATGAAGCGAGAAGGCGAGGGTGAACTTATCCGAAACTTTAATACTACTTCCTGCAAACAAACCTGCAGATTCATGCACCAGAAAAAAAAAAGAATGTGTCATAAAAAAAGTGAACAGAAATCAAATTTTTTGGCTTGTGGGAAAGCGTACCCCCTTCGATCTCTATTGACAGAAATAAAAAGGGAATTCTAGATCCACAACTTTTAGAGTTTTATCCTCCATTTTATTTAGAAAATGAAAACCTATAGCAGCAATTCGAAAGAACAACTAGAAACTATTAGAAGAAAGATTAACTAAATGACAGAAACAAAAAATAACTAATGGACAGAAACAAACTAGGTAAATGATAGAAAGGAAAGAATGGTAACAGGTAGAGAAGCTGAGGCACATGGATTGGGCCCTAATCCATGAGGCCAAATCTGGAACTAGATCAACGAAAAGTCATCTGAATACTCATTGCATTAAAATGAAATCTTATTACATCCTGAATGTATTAAACAACAAAATCCTAATAGAATGGAAAATGGATGGCATGGGATGGAATGGAATGGACTGTATCGAATGGACCAAAATCAAATGGCCAGACCGGAATGGAATAGTATCGATCCTAATTAGCTCTTGATTAGCTTTATTTATCCTCAAGCGCAGCTACCAACAACTCCCTACAAAATATGTAATGAGTCCAATTGAATCCAAGTGAAGTATGGCTTCAGTGCACTTGGTCTTGAGTCACTTGGCTGCCTCTAGAATTCGAATTGCTGGAGGGGATCTCATGAGGATCCTTTGGAAACCTTTGAGATTTAAGTAGGGTGGAAAACCCCCCTGAATCTCTCCAATATTTCTCCCTAATTTCCTCATATTGCGCTCATTTATTCTCCAACCTTGATCTTCTAGTGGCAGGGAGAAAGTCCCTAAATCATCTCCTTCTCCAAATCTGCATAATCTACCAAATATTCTCACAATATTCTACAAAAATAACTAGTATTAGGCACAAATATGCAATTACCTTTAAAGCTTCCTAAGTAAATACTGAAGCATATAAAAACCTTATTAAGTGCAGAAGGAGAGATTATATATATATATATTCATGTGCATAAGGAAGGTAGATGGGGTTAAGAACGGTTAGATGGGCCTTACTTTATGTCTAATTTAGAGGCCCATCAATGGTCATACCACATGTCGATATGCTTCGACCTATCATGAAAAACTAGATTCACCAGGATTTTGATACAACTCTGGTTGTTATAATAAATCAATGTAGCATCCATATGTTCACCAAAAAACCCAAAAAGGATTGCCCTCATCTATATAGCCTCAAAAATTTCATGACTAGCAGCCATGTACACTCCCTCTACTGAAGTACATGTAACTAGTCTCTGCTTCATATTGTACTAAGAAACTATTGTTGACCCAATAGTCAATATTCCTCCTGATGTGCTCTTCCTATCAAATCGACTCTCTGCCCAATCTACATTTTTGAAGCTTTGAAGCTTGACTCCCTCTATCCATCTATACTAAATACCGAACTGAGTGGTGCCTCTAAGGTATCTCAACACATGTTTGGTTTCCTTCCAATAGAGAGGTTGGCTTAGCCATTGCTTCACTAAGATATTTAATTGCATAAGACATGTTTGGTCATGTATTCACCATGTACATAAGTGAACCCACAAGGTGCCTGCAAATGGTAGCTTCTACCACTTAACCTGAAGTAGCATCTTCATTCCTCCAATTTCCTGCTAGAGGAGTCTCCATCAATGTTTTGATATCCTTGTTAAACTTCTTCAGTATCTCATTGGCATACTTGCCTTGAGAGACAAGAAATTCCCCATCTCTTTTCCAAATTTCCAAACCAAGGAAATAGTGCAAGAGCTACATGTCTTTCATCTCGAATTCTCTTGGAAAATATTCTTTGATAGAATCTATCGGCTTCTCATCACCTATTAGAATTGAATCATTGATATATAATACTATAATCAATAATTTACCTTCAACCATAATATGGTAAAGGTTTGCATTTGCTTCAGTTTTGGTGAAGCCGAACACAGTGAAATATTTTTTGATCCTAGTATACCAAGCACGGGGTACCTGTTTCAATACATATGATACTCGCTTGAGTCTACGCACATACGACTCTCTGTCGAAGCTGGTCCAAAATTTTTTTAGCTACTCTATGTACACCTCTTCCTCAATGACTCAGTTGAGAAAGGGTATCTTTACATCCATATAATGTATCTTTCATCCCATCTCCACTGAAAGTGCTAGAATAGGTCTAATTGAAGAGTACCTTACTACTGTCCAACAAAGGTATCCTCATAATCAATTCCTTCCCTCCACTGGTGAGAACCCCTTGGCCACAAATTTGGCCTTGTGTTTCTCAAAACTCCCATCTACTGCTTGCTTCGCCTTGTACATCCACCTGGATCCTACAACTAACTTATTCTATGGTTTTGGGACAACTTCCCAAGCATTTTTCCTAGTAATGGATTAATACTCCTCTACCATGGCATCAACCCATATTAGGTTTTTCACTGCTTCCTCGAATCAGGATGGCTCCGTTTGTATGCTTTCTTTCATAAGATCCATGTAGCCAATGTACTGATATGGTGACCTCTAATGAATGCGTTGTGATGCGGGTGATCCCACATTCACTCTAGCATCATGCATTAACATGTCAACCACTTTAATGCACTTCCTTCTATATATGGATGTCTCTACATCAATGGGTTCTTCCACTCTTTGCTCCTCTTCTTGTGGTTGCTCCACAACATCCTGAGGTTTTTCATTTTGAGATAAAATATTCTCATCTTCATAAAGTTGAACCTCTCTCTAAAGGGAAATTCTCAAGCCCTTATCTTCATCAAATTTCACATCTCTACGAACCACTTTCATCCCATGAAATGGAAGGTACCTCGATAGTTGTGAGGTATATCAGTGTACCCCACAAATATACCTAGATCAATTGTTGGTTCTATTTTGTTTCGTGCATCCTTGGAAACATGAAATTAAGCTGATGAACCAAATATTATGAAGTGTCCCACATCTAATTTCTTACTTGAAAAACTTATTCTGGTTTCTCATCCTAAGAACCCTATAAGGACTCCTTTTCTGCACATATACAACCTCGTTGCATGCTTCCGTCCACATGTGCAATGTTTGGCCCTGATCATGCAACATCGTTCATGCAACTCCCATAACAATTATGTTCTTTATTTCTGCAACCCCATTATGTTGTGCGTTATTGGGTGCTATTAACTCACGTCGAATTTCTTCTGATGCATAGAAGTTCTTGCATTCATTCAAAGCATATTATCCATCGTTCTCGCTCCTGAGAGCCTTCACTTTCCTACTTCTATATTTCTCAACAAGAGCTTTGAAATAAAAAAAAAATTGAAACTTATGGAATTTCTCTTGTCCCAAGGTATCTTGGGAATAGACCAATATATAGTTTCACTCCGGAGTTCATGTGAAATAATTCTAATATTTGCAATATTTGTTCTCTTCTTAGCGCTGGTTAAGACATAAAGACAATTTTGGTTAGCAAGTGTGGGGTTGATAACCTCCTTATAATATCTTAACTTTATTTTCCCCTCTAACTACTTATCATTCCAAAAGTTATCCCTAAATTTGGAATTAATTAAGTTCTTAATATTATCCTTATTCCCCAAGATGATCTCCTCATTTATCTCCCAATGATCGAGCCATGACTTGGAATCCTTATTCCACCCTTGATTGAGTCAGAGTTGGGTTTGACTAGAGTTAGAATCAATTTTTTGGATACTCTTGGCTTCCATGTTGTACAACTTCTTATTATACATAAAATACCTAAACATTGTCCTGCATTCAATGGGGGAAAGGCTAGCCCCAATTAAGAGAATAGGGTACAAAGTACTACCTTTAAGCTTTAGGTTGTACGTTATGAATTTATCTTAGATAATTTCAATATTTATCCATGAATCTCTAGATAGACTGCAACCCCACACCTCACGTCCATAAGATATAATGGGGGTGACAAGACTTTGGAAGAGAATTTTTTTTTTTACTCCAAACTCAAAGATCAGTCGCTTTGCAATTGTTTTCAAGTTCATAGTAAGCATTCAAACCTCCTATACTATTTTTCTCAATGCTATAGTTCTAGTTGAGTTGATTCTAAATTTCAATGACTAAATATTTGTAAGAAGTGTTGGAATCACAATTTCCATTACTACAAAATTTGCACATGTTAGTAAATAGACGCATCACTAGAGTTAATGGATCCACGAGAGGTGATTAAGTCATACTTTGAAACACACGGGGAGCGTTGGACTACCCAATTCCCAAAAATCTCGCCCTAGTGATAGCTAGGATTGATTTGAACTCAATACCTTTATCTTTGATACCACTTGTTGGAATCACGATTTCCATTACACAAAAAACCACAGGTGTTAGTAAACAAACACATCACCAGAGTTTATGGAATCCCTTTGTTGAACCCTTAGTTAAGCGGAGAGGGGGGCTGAATCGGTTTAACACATTCTTGGATTTTTAAAAATTTTCATTAAAACTTATTTACCTTCATTTCATGTCCAACTTAATATGTGAGTAGTCTTAGAATGTGAGCAGCAAGTGTTAATATAATATAATAGTAGACTTAATATGAGAGCATTAGGTATTAAGAAGAAGATATAAATTAGATCAACACATAAACATCATGCATAGAGACACCAGATATAAGTGGAAACCCATAAAGGGAGAAAACCACATCTTATTATTGTTGTGATGCAAAGGCAAGCTCCAACTCCCTCTCACCACTGTTTTTCTGTAGGCACCAACCTACAGGAGGCTCCTACCTCAATTATGCAAGCTACAACTTGCAAGGAAGCACCAACTCCCTTCAATTTTCTGCAGGCACCAACCTACAGGAGGCTCCAACCTCAGTCAGCTACAACTGACAGCTATCAAGCTGCAACTTGATAGGGAAGCTCCAAATTCCTCAATTTATCAAACTGAATGTTTGCTAATTTACCTCAGATATCAGCTCTGTTCTATAGCTTCTCTTTCTGCTTTTCTTTTCTTAATCTTCTCTGCCTGTCTCTTCTATACTTTGCCTTCTCTATATTTACTCTCTCTAACCTCTCTTATGCATATCCAGTTGATATTATTTATAGAGTTCCTCACATGACTGTTTGTATTTCACAAAGAATTTGGAGTGAACAGTCATGACTCTTTGGCTTCTGTCTTCTTATTCCTTTATCCAACTCATTTTTAAAATTATAACAATATGTACAAATTTCCATGCTACAATGGGATTTTGTCTTTTCCTTAGGATACTTGCCTTTGCATCACAAACAATATAAACAAAAAAATATTTACATTTTCAGTTACACATTTCAATACCATTCAGCTCCTTTTCTGAACCTTGGCTTTACTGAATTTGTCTCTTCTGTTGTTGTTGAGTGACTGTTCTATATATCTTGGTTCACTTATGTGTCTATTTATCTGTTCACTGTACTTGTGTGCACCAGCTACATATATAACTGCTTTTCAGGTTTTATTCTCAAATACATATGAATCTGGGCGATGTATGTTCATTACCATCTCTGTTCTCGGGCTCCCTGTCTACATTCTCTGTTCATATATGAGTTTAAACATAATGGTTTGAAATTCATATTACAATTTCAATTGATCCTTTTTCCCTGTACCATTTTTCTACCGCTGTCTCTAGCTCTTTCGTTCCTGCAGGCTCTTATAATAAACCCAATCTTCAGGCTCTTGTAATAAACCCAATATTATGACTTTAGTACAGTATATAAATATATATCGTCATGTATGCATATTCCCGATTCAAACTATTAATAAACTGTGGCTTTTATTTAGCGCCCAACATATATATGGTCACGGTTTTATAATCTTTAAAACATCAAACTGTATTACATTCCCCTCTTAAATATATAATGCTTACTCGAATGTTCGGACCTTGGGAATTTTAAATATATATCTCAAGTTTTTAATTCAATTTAAACCACTTATAACGAACCTCTGGCTCCGAGCCCACATATATATATAAGCGATGGCTCAATTAAGTACGTGCACCAAACCTTGGTTTATCCTTCGGGCTACTTCCGAAGGCGATCGCCGTTTAATCAGCCTTCCTCCAGATCGACGGCTTGTATCAATATCGCACGGGGTCCTTGGTCGATCGTTAACGTGCGATGGCACGCATTGAATGGCGGTTTTATGGGTCCCGCCTATGCCACGCGTCGTATACTCTATGGAATCACTCCCAAAATTAAAATACCGCTCAACCTGCAAAAGCGGTGTGATATGGGCAACCCGGGATTGCAAATCCACTCACGGTTTTTGGAATAGGGTTTGACCACGGTTTAAGTCTGGTTTGCGCTATTCTTATATCTTCTCAGTTCACTGACTCATGGTTTTGTCTAACCCCTTAATGCACTGTTTCGCCGAACTCTGCCATCAACCATTCCATCAGTCGATCCAACTATACATTCATGCTCTTTCTTCTGCTGTAATGACCTCAAGGTTTTCATATGATGTCTACACTGTTTATTCATATAAATATCCGCATTATTACTATGAACCCTGTTTGCTGTTCTATTGGTATCTTCTGGCCGCTATAAACCTCAGACAGGTCCTCATATTTTGGTCTCGAATAGACTAGAACTCCTCTGCTTTCTAAACTTCCTTAGTCATTTACGATCGATCCTTAGTATATGTATAACTTCACATACTATACTCCACAGTATATCCATGTACAGAGTTAAACTTCATACTTTCCAGTAGTCAGTTGCATGTACATAGTTAAACTTCATGTACAGAACTCGAATGTTCCTTCATACAGAATTGAAATCAAAGCTCTTTCACATAGAATTCTTGTATCAACAATATCCATATAATACTGAAACCAATCCTTCTTCATACACAACTTAATTTACTTACACAACTGCCTCTACTTCATGTCTGCTACTTTGCCTCATTGCTGGTTCAGGTACTCCTCCTTTGCCATCTGCTTTGCCATCAATGACAACATTTCCAACAGTCCCCCCCTTTGGCATTAATGGCAATAATCTTCCTCTGCTTGCCTTATAAAATCCCCTTTTTACTTTTCCTCCCCCTTTGACATCAATGGCAAAGGGTTGCTCATTTCCTAGTTTACTTTCTGCATTTCCTCTTTCTGAGATCTTCTGACTTTGTACCCTGCTGCTCTAAACTTTGGATTAAATATAAAATTCTGACCCTGTAGCCTTTTTTTAACTCTTTTATGCTGGGTGTATTCTTTCCATAATCCTTTCACCCTAAGGACCTGTTTCATGCTTTCCTTGCTGGCTGATCTCCCCCTGGAATGATATTTTCGTTTCTATTCTCCCCCTGAACCTGTGCTTTCTCTTTATATCAGAGAGTAGCATCTACAGATACTACCCCTAGTCTATCTCTCAAATATTCAAATGGTTCTCTAGCAAGAGGTTTGGTAAATATATCTGTTGTTTGTTCTTTTGTTGGCACATACTCCAGCTTTACTATCTTCTGAGCCACTTGTTCTCGGAGAAAATGATACTTGATTGGGATATGCTTAGTTTTTGAGTGAAGCACAAGATTTTTAGATATACTTATAGCACTTGTATTATCACATTTGATTGAGATAGGTTCATCAATGCTTACCTTCATGTCTTGGAGAGTTTGCTTCATCCACATGACTTGTGTACAACATGCTGCTGATGCTATATATTATGCTTCTGCTGTAGATAGAGAGATAGATGTCTGTTTCTTGCTTAACCATGCCACCAGACTTTCTCCTAAATAGAAAGCACCTCCACTTGTGCTTTTCCTGTCATCTACACAGCTGGCCCAATCTACATCTGTGTATGCTGTCAAAGTGAATCTTTTGCCTTTAGGATACCAAAGTCCATATTGTGTTGTTCCTTGTAGATATCTGAATATTCTTTTTACTACCAAAAGATGGTTTTGTTTAGGAGTTGCTTGATATCTAGCCACTAGTCCTAATGCTAGCATGATGTCTGGTCTTGATGCAATCAAATACAACAGACTTCCTATCATGGATCTGTAGAGTTTTTGATCTATATCAGCAGACCCATCATCAGCACACAGCTTGCATCCCGTGATCATGGGAGTTGACACAGGTTTGCAGTCCTCCATTTTGAACTTTTTCAACATTTCTTTCAAGTATTTTTCCTGTGAGATGAATGTACCTATGTTCTTTTGCTGAATTTGAAGTCCTAAGTAGAAACTGAGCTCTCCAATCATAGACATCTCAAACTCTATTTTCATCTCATCAGCAAACCCTTTTGCTAGTTCTTCTCTGTTGCTTCCAAACATAATGTCATCAACATATACTACAACAATCAGGAGTTCATTTTCATGGGATTTTATGTATAGATTGTTGTCTACTCCACCTCTCTTAAAGCCTTGTTTTTGAAAATATTTATCCAGTCTTGAGTACCAAGCACGAGGAGCCTGTTTCAGTCCATAAAGAGCCTTTTTCAGTCTGCATACATAGTCTTCTTTGTATGTTAATGAGAAGCCTTCTGGTTGTTCCATGTAGACTTCTTCTTCTAAGTCTCCATTCAGAAATGCAGATTTTACATCCATTTGATATACCTTGAAGTTTTGGTAGCATGCAAATGCTAGGAACATTCTGATAGCTTCCATTCTGGCTACAGGGGAAAACGTTTCATCGTAATCAAGTACTTCGATTTGTGAGTATCCTTTGCAGACCAGTCTGGCTTTATTCCTGATTACTTGTCCTTGCTCATTCATTTTATTTTTGAATACCCATTTTGAGCCTATGACATTTTTCTTAGTGGGTCTAGGAACTAATTCCCAGGTATTGTTTTTCTCAATTTGGTCCAATTCTTCATTCGTAGCATTTACCCAAGACTTGTCCTTGCTGGCTTCTTCAAATTTCTTTAGCTCTATTTGTGACAACATGGCTATGTATACCTCTTCAGTTTGTTCTGTTAGCTGCCTTCTTGTTTGGACCCCTACTCTCTTGTCTCCAATGATCTGATCTTCAGGATGGTTCTTCTGAGTATATCTTGAGGGAGCTTTAGAACTCAGCTCTGTATCTTTTGTTGTCTTGCTTGTTTCCTCATCATCTTGGTTTTCTTCTTCATGGTTGTCTGATGGACTGCAGCAGTCTGTATCTCTTGTATTGTTTGGAAGTTCTTCATCAAATCTCACGTCAATGCTTTCTACTATTTTTCGAAGAGTCTTGTTGTAGCACCTGTACCCTTTAATTTTGGATGCATATCCTAGAAATATCCCTTCATCTGCTCTTGCATCAAATTTCCCAAGATTTTCATCATTATTATTTATGTAACACTTGCTTCCAAAGATTCTAAAATGTTTGATTGAAGCTGGTTTTCCATGCCATAGTTCATAGGGAGTCTTGTCACTGCTTGGCCTTAAGTGAGCTTTATTAAGGATATGCACCGCTATGTGTACTGCTTCTGCCCAGAAGGTCTGAGCAATATTACTTTCATGCATCATGGTTCTGGCTATTTGTTGTACAAACCTGTTTTGTCTCTCTGCTACTCCATTTTGTTGAGGTGTTCCTGCAATAGTAAATTGTTGCTTTATCCCATGTTCATTGCATAGGT